>CATIWQ010170711.1:0-38861 GCA_949673415.1 Euphorbia schlechtendalii | reverse complement strand
CTTTGGAAAGTTTGATCTCAAGGCATTTTTAGGTAACCTAGGATGCTAAAAACACTCTTAGTGGTTGCATTTTATGCTCCATACCACTCTCCCCTTTTTTAGTGGTTGCATTTTATGCTCCATACCACTTTCTCTCATTTTTTCTTTTAAGCATATGCTTTTGAAGTACAGACTTGTACTTTGGACCCATTTTTTGTCCTATGCTACTTTTTCTTTTTTCACTCATTGAATGGTTGCAGTTTCTGCTCTGTACCATTCCTCACCTTTTGCATAAATCATTGGTTATCCTCTCTTTCTTTTGATTTTTCACTCAATACCCTCTTCCTTTATTGATCACTTTCAAAGTATTATGGCTATAGTTTCCCAACACTTTAAACACACTTAATACTTATAAGACGTGTTCGAGAATAGCATATAAAACTCATAGTAAGAACACTACTAGATATTACTCCACTTAAAACTTATCGGTAGTATTAAACTAAAACTATATAACTTATACTAATTCATGTTGCATTAAAATATATATTGAAACTTGGAATGTTGCTTTTGAATGTTACTCACAACTCATCCTTGCCAAATTCTGAATGTTGTGCCAAAACACTCACACTCTCAATGAGTGGTCATACTTGAAACAATTTGTTCGAAATATGCACTAACATCAAACTTGAAATACCTAACACTAATAATAACCTTGGAACATATGTTAGTATAGTATAGGTAAGGATAATGTATAAATAACACAAAATCAAGAAAAATTTTCAAATTCTTCAATTTTTTAATTTTATTTAATTTTTTTTATTTTTGGGATTTTTTTCAAATGCCTCCCCACACTAAAGAACTCAATGTCCTCATTGTAAGAGACTTTATTAAATTGAAAATCTAAAAACTAAAAATAAACAACTAGTCTAAAAATTTGAAAAAGAAAAGAGTAAACCTGTTTATTAAGGAGAATCTAGGGCCCGTATCACGATCTCGAAGGCCTGTCACGATCGTGATTTCAATCAAAATAGGAATAAAAGGTTTGCTGTATAACTTCATGAGCGTGAACTATAGTCTCGATCGCGACCTTCTTCAATCCTTCTATTTCTTCAATTTTTAGACTTAGTACCGTTGTCTCCTAGTATTTGATCTCTAGAATGCACTTGCCTTCCCTGGCAACGGTGCCAAAAACTTGATCGCAAGGTTTTAACTTTACTAATTTAGAGGCTTATATTCGGTGATGAAGCCAAAAACCTTGTTCCCCACGTTTCTACCGATAAGATAAAAGTTCAAAATACGAATAGGTGTTGTTAATACCTCTTATCAAAATAGAAAAATGGTGACCACTACAAGTATACAGTTTCGATGTAGTTTTAAAAGATATCTATCCCACGGGGAAGGAATTCAGTTTTAAAGACCAACTAGAGTTACAGTGTAAATGAAAATAGGTAATTTTGATTGGAGGGTTTGGATGATAGACAGATGAATAGATAGATGTATGAACAGACTAGAGAAGATGAAAAATATATAGATATTCCCTAAGAACAAGTTTAACAGAGAAAAACATGCAAAATCATCAAGAATATTTCATACACTAAATAACTTCAACAAATAAGGTTCTAGACGCCCTAATATTCAATAATTCACCGCAGAGCAACACATGAGATGACTTTTTTAAGTCTAGGTAAATGAATTATGACACTTATAAGAACCTGGATAACTATAATACTATGCTTAATACGGGCCACTCTCACATAGCCATATTTAGCAATTTACCACTCCAAAAATGTTGTCTTACTAAATAGCATTATAATCACAGATCCAATGATTATACACAATCTTGTTAGCCCTGAAATCACTCTTAAAGTTAACTCTAAAGCATATAACTTGATTAATATGATTGGTGCAAGATGAAATACTTGTTATGACACATAGACATATCATAAACTTCGAAATAGAAAGTATAAGTAGAAAATAAAGTAACGTTGTAAGGTATGCAAGTGAAAGCTAAAGTTGATCGAACCGTATCCACTATTTAATGGGAGTCATCAATTCTCACAATTCCTATGTCTACTTATAATTCGGTCTCGACTCGTACAGAACCTCCGCCAGGATGCTAGTTTTTGTGAATTTCGAATAAAAGAATGTTGAAGAGAAAAATTTTTTATTGATAAGTGCTTTGCAATTACACTCATACAACAAATGCTCGAATTTGTGTAGAAATATAGTGATCGAAATAGGAATCGAATCACTTATACATTTTTCTCTCAGAGATTTTGAACGTAGTGAAATCTAGATATATTCACTCTTTATCAATACATACACGCTGCTATAAATTGCCCACACCATGCATGTCTCTCCAAATTGGTTGAGTTTTGAACCCTATTTATAGAGTATGAAGGGTTACATCTATCCAAACGAGGCGAAGAGTTACATCACTTCATTGTGATTGGATGCAAAGTCTTATCATTATCCACAATGGAAAGGAACCTTTTCATGATTGGTTGACTTCCAAAAGGTGTCTTTTCATCTGGTAGTTGATGGCGGTTGATCATTGTTATCTAGTGGTTGGTAGTTGATAAGAGATAACAAATAACCGTCACAAGTCACGACCACAAATCACATGTCGCGATCGTGACTAATGGTTGATAACTTTCTATTTTGATGAATAACAAGTCGCGAATGCAAATGGGTGTCACGATCGTGGACAATGCTTTTCTTCAAAATTCTTCTTGCAACTTTACCTATCTTTGACAACTTCGATCCTAAGCCAAATCCTTGTGTTCCATGCATCTTTTTGCACCTTTTTCACTCTTTTTACATAGAATTCCACTTTTTATCATTTTACTCCGAAGATTTATCTAGTTTCTGCATTTGCATAAAAAAGAACTACATACCACGTGAAATCTTTTATATGAAGTATAAAATGAAACAAAACCATATCATTTTATGATTGAAAATCTCATTATAATAAGTGTAATTATACACTTATCAGGTGTCCCGAGAACAGATCGGTTGTTTAGGAGGCTTTTATGGTGTTGCCATGTGACAAAACCTAAATAGGCTTGAATTGACTTTAGGCTTAAGTGGGCCATCATCCTATTTGTAGGTTCCTCATGTGGAGGTGGAGGTTTTTTGTTTACTGGGATGGTGTTACCCCATTTTGGCATCATCTTTACCTGTGAATGACATGATGCATATGTAATGTATGCATGATTTTATGCATGAACAATATTTATCATATGATGTATGTTCATCTATTGTAGGTGTTGTGAGCTTTGTTTATTGAAGAGCCTGCTATTGTGTTGGTGCATATTACCCCTAGGATTTATCTTATTAGGGATTTCATAGATGACTCCCTCGAGTGATGACCATGGGTTCGTTGTATCAGATTCGAGTTCAGAGCTTGGATCTGGTTTGAACCTGGATTGTGTAGGCGATGATGGTTTGGAAGCTATTCTCCTGAAGTGTTTGGAGGTATAGGATGTTATGTACCCTTCCCAAGACGAGATGATGGATTTCTTTAGTTCTAATTTTTTCATAGACTACCCTTACAGGTTTTCAATCTATCGAACATTTTCTTAATTTTTGCTTGGATCGCCCTTTCAGGTTTTCAATCTAGTAAACTCATTTTTTCTTTCTTTTATTTTTATTTTTTCATTTTTTGGATATTTACTTGCGATATTCTACCAGTGGCATGCAAGCAATCAAAATAAGCATATGCATAAAGATTCAACAAAAATGATAATTCATTGATGAACTTAACAGGGGTATAAATGTTTCAAATGATTTGACTCCTACCATTGACTACCCCTCTCATGTTTTCCAACCAATGTGCTTCTCTCGATGTCCTATGTTTTGCCCGAGCCAACCATTTCAGGTTTTCAACTCAGCGGACTATTCTTTTTCTGTTTTGAAAATAAGCCCTAATTTTTTCTCAACTAACTGACTGTTAATTGATAGGATAATTTATTTTTTATTCGTACTGCTTTTTATCGATTTATTTCTTTCACCTATGTGTGATAGAAATTGTGTAAGACTTGGTTGATTTGATAGGTCAACTAACGTCCATGTCCACGACTTCAATTATTATCTCGTTCAGCATTTCTGACCGATTGGTTGGTGATCATGTTACTTCACTGGCTTGAGGTGTATTGTTCATCATTTTTCTACTGATAAGTTTAATAACTTGTTTGCGAATTTTTGGCTTTAAAGTACAGGTGTTGTCAATACCACTTTTCAAATAGAAAAATGATGATAAATGCAAGTATACAATTGAGATGTTATTTTAAAAGATATCAAACCCACAAGGAAGGAACCAGCTCTAAAGATCAACAAGAGAAATGAAACAAAAGAAAATAAAATAAATGATTTTATTTTAGTTGGCTAGGATGGGATATGATGTGGATAAATGTATATAGATCAGAGTAGAAGAAATCAGTATAGATTATCCCTACAAACAAGTATAGCAAAGAAAATATGCAAAATCAACAAATATATTACGTAGACTAGACTAATTTAAAAAATTCGATTTTAGATATTCAGATATTCAATTATTCACCATAGAGAAACACATGAAATGGCTTTTCTAAATCTAGTGCAAATGAATTAAGACGATTATATAAACATGGATAACAATACTACTATGCTTAGTACAGTCGCTCTCAAATAGCCATATTTAGCAAGTTACCATTCCAAAAATGTTGGCTCACTAAACAGCATTATAATCACAGATCCAGTGATTATATACAATCTTGTTAACACTGCAACTATTCTTGAAGTTAACTCAAAAGCATATAACTTGATTAATATAAAAGACTCAACATAAAATGCACATTATGACACATAGACATATCATAAACTTCGAAATAGAAAGTAAAAGTAGAAAGCAAAGCAAAGTTGTAAGGTATGCAAGTGAAAGCTAAAGTTGATCAAACCGTATCCACTCTTTAATGGGAGTCGTCAATTCCTACAATTCCTGTGTTTGCTTTGAATTCGATCTCGACTCCTACAGAACCTCCGCTAGGATGCTATTCTTTGTGAATATCGACCAAACGAATGTTGAAGAATGAACACTTTTATTGATAAGTGATTTGCACTTACACTTATACAACAATCGCTCAAATATGTAGAGAAATCTAATGGTTAAAATAAGGTTCGAATCACTTACACATTTTCTCACTAACTTAGAATGAAATGAACTCTACACGATTTTTTTCTCTATCTAAACACCATATATGCTACTCTCACTCTCTCTACCATCCATTCCATGAAATTGGTGAGGTTTGGAGCCCTATTTATAGAGTATGAAGGGTTGCGTCTATCTATACGAATAGTTGTGTCCATTGGTGAAAGATTGCATCACTTCATTATCATTGGTTGAGTTGATTTGATCTTATCCATAATGGAAAGGTACCTTTTCATGATTGGTTATCTTCCAAAAGGTGTCTTTTCGTTTGGTAGTTGATGGCAGTTAATGGTAGTTGATCATTCTTATCTGATGGTTAATAGTTGAGAAGAGCTGACCAAAAAACTGTCAAAGTCGTGACTGCGAAGTACATGTCATGACTGTGAATACTTGGTTGGAAACTTTCTATTCTGAAGAATACTAAGTCACGACCTTGAATGGTTGTCACGACTGTGAATTGTGTTTTTTCTTCAGAATCCTTCTTGTAACTTTATTGATCTTCGACAGCTTCGATCCTAAGCCAAATCCTTAAGTTCCACGCATCTTTTTGCACCTTTTTCACTCTTTTTTCATTGATTTGCATCTTTAATCATTTTACTTCCAAGATTTACCTAGTACATGCATTTGCATAAAAAACAACTACATACCACGTGAAATCTTTTATATGAAGTATAAAAATGACTTAAACTATGGTGTTTAATGTGTAAATTTATTATGATAATAAGTGTAATTATACACTTATCATGTATGTGATGATAAGTCTTGATCATCAATGTTTCCTTTTGAGTACAATTGTTCAATAGTGTAATGAATGCCCCACAAATGGTAGCGAGCCATGTGATGGAGTTTTGACATGTTCAACTATCTGACTCCTTCTTTGTGACATTACGCCGTTTATTTATCCTAAACTTGCTTTGTTGACAATTTTGCCTTATTCTAAATTCGATCATTTTGATCTTTACATGCTTCATTCCCTTGATTGAGTGAGTCAGTGGACGTTTCGTGTCTGGATGATCTGTCTGTCAATCTTACGTCTTTGTACGATGAAGTAAATGCTATCATGTGTTGTCTAAGTATATGTGTTTATCTCTCACTTTCTTACAAGAGTCAAATCATTTAAATTTATTGTAATTGTGTAGAATCCATTTATACCCAAATTAATTTCATGATACGGTGTGTCACATGTGCAAAAAACATTACTTACATGCTTATGAGAATGCGTGATATCATCAATAGAAGATCAAGAAAATTAAAAAAGTTCAATTTATTAAAAATTCAAAAGCCATGTGGGAAAAGTAACTAAATTCTAATTTATTACATTATCATCTTTCGATGTTAATGCCCTCCAGACGTATCCATGGATTCAAAATGCTCCATCCTATCTGCCTTCTCAAGCACTTCTTGATAGCTCGAGAAGATGTCTCATCCAAACTTGTTCTTGTATGATGGCAGTGCACTGTCCAAAAGCTTGGTTATCATCTCTGGTAAACTTAAGCGAGCCCTGAAGCCTGACTTGTATGGCCATCCAACGTGCATAGTAGGATTTAAAGCTCTCACCTTTCTCTTGCCTTATAGCATCCAGATGTTCCATTGTGGTTTCCATTTGGGAGTTAAAGCCATAATGCCCCATTATAGCTTGAGCAAAGCTATTCCAATCAGTGGCTATATCCAGTGGAAGGTGGCTATACCATTCATTGACTGGATGGCCTAAGGTGATGATAAAGAGCTTAGCCATCATCCGTTCGCTAACTCTTAATGCCCTCATCACCATTTGATAATGCGTTAAGTGAGCGCACGGGTCGCTAGAGCTCACATACTTTTCAAACGATGGTATTGCGAAGTTTGGGGGTAAGCTATCTTGATCCCCGATCGTTGACTGTGCAAGGTATGTGTTCATTAGGTAGACACCGTGAGTGGCCAAGGATTATTGGTACAATTCCACCAAGTCTGGTTGTTAAAGGATGGTGTTCCTAGTGTTTGGATAAAAATCATATTGCCCCTGGGGATATGTCACAAAATTGGGCATTTGAGGTACCTGGAACTGTGAGGTAACTGACGTACTCCAGTTGGAATAGGCTGTTGGGTCATTCCTTGGTCGAAAGGCCCTGGTGCGAATGCCAGCTGCCCCATTTATCTCGGGAAGAATTGGGAAGGATTGGCAAAGTTATATCCTAGCTACCCGATTTGAGCCTGGTTCTGGTTCAACTGACTTTGTCCTTCCTCGAACTGATAAAAGGCAGTAGAAGTTGGGGGCACCACGTGTGAGATAGTAGGTCCCCCTATTTTAGGCTAACTAGTTAGACCACCGTTGTTAAGGGTGACCTCTAAGTTGGACACTGCATTCTGGGCCATCCTAGAATGCTGGCGAATGAGCGATGCTAGCTGTTTGCTGTTGGCAAAGGCATTCAAGGTAGCTCCAATCTTAGTGCTCACTGATGACTTATGTTTTTACTGAGAGTTTTGTCCTGTAAGGACAGGGTGATCTTCACCCGCACCTTCTTCTGGTGGATTGGCCATGAAAGACGTACGTTGAACTGAATCTGAATCGAAACCCGAGTTTTCACTTGAGACAGTATACGGAACCCCCTCCAGATTGGCAACAATTGGAGAAATGCGGACCAAGTGGTGAGCAGGCCTTTTTCAAGCCCCTTCGATACACAAGTAGAAGATCAGACCATGACATGATTCATGATGTGAAAAATGCATGAGATGTTTAATGTTATGGATGCATTCACAAGAGGTTAGCACGTCATGATGTGAGATAAAAATGTTTGTCAATCCATTTGAAACAAACAAGTTATAAAATGAAAATAGGTGGAAATGAAAATCTAACACCTGGGTTGGATTAGTGCGATGTCTGTGTGACATCATAATATGAGTGGTGTAAGTGAGGTGACCAAGTTACCGGTATGATAATAGGTCAATAGTTTGAGATTTTGTACTATGACTAGATCTTATGGAACGAGGAGGTCAAAATTATTTTGGGTAGGTAGTGCGACATACTCGAATAAGATGAAAATAACCACTGTGTGTAGCTATTTCAAGGAATGATTTGGTTATTTTCCCAATTATGGCGGAGTTTCGAATGCTTGTGTGGTCATCGCGATTTGAGGGTATGTGGTGATATACGAATCATTACCCCGTGTGGGCGGATGGTTCGAGTACTAAGCATATACCCTTGAGGATTGGTAAGGTATGACTTAAAAGTGTTCACCCCATGTGGGCTTAGGTTCGGATGTCAGTAGGGACACCACGAGATATGGGAAAAATGATTTGGGTAGTTATTTGCCCTGTTTGGGCTATGTGGTATGTGTGATTGCCCTTAAACTTTATTTAGGTCCTTAAAATATTTTAAGCCTTTAAGTTTTCACATAAAGCTTTTAAATATTTTTTTACGATCCTAAATTATTATTTAGAACCCGAAATATTTATTTTTTTACGAGGAAAACTCCCATTTGAAGATCATCGGACTGTCGAAAATTATGTGATCCAAGGATAAAAAATCTCGAAAAGCCATCATTATCGAATGCACGAGCTGGTACAAAATCCCGTTCTCATATGCTCATCATTAGTTTAGAATTTCTTTTTGTTTATTTTTGAATTTATTTAGGAATAGATTCGCAGTAGTTGGAGTTGTTGACAGCTTTTGCACATTTCTTCTTATGCTTTTTCAGATATTCTTGTTGAACTTTGAACGATTATTTCAGTTAACTTTCTTTGCTCTAACTTAATTGCGGTGTTTGATAATGATTTTTGTGCTTGAAAATTTTTTATAACAGGTCTAAAATCAGACCTGTAAACTGACTTTTTGCCAAAACGGTGGCTTTGATTAACCGCCGTAACTGTCATATCGTTAACCACATGAGTAAATCCAATCTGCTAATTGATATAGATAAACTGCTGGAAAAGCCATATCGTTAACGACATCATAATATCGTTAACGATATTGGCCATTTCATTAACAACATTAAAAAAAGTCATGCCCTTTTGAATTCTAAATTTTCTTCCTTTTTCGCTTTTCTTCAAATGACAACCCACAACTAATAACTCCGGGATTTCCTACGCACACTAAAGAACTCAGACTGGAAGAAACTCGAGAGGTTCGGCTTATGGGGGCGTCGATATCTCACATTTTATCCTGTAAATACAACTTTAATTAGGGCGGTGCTTTCATTTTAGGACCTGATCGCCCACGTCTTTCGATTTTCTCACCAGAAGCCATACCCGATGATTGAGGAGTACCAGGCTATCCTTGGGATTCCCTACCCCTGGGCTTTTCCTTTAGCGGTCCCATCCTACCACTTTAGTGCTAAAGATACCCTCCGGGGTTTTTGGAATTTGGATTCCATGGTGCCTTTCCTTACTCATCCACCGTCTCTTGGAGGGTTTTACATCGATGCTATGTTGGAGTGGTGTGTTAGTTCTCCAGGCCTTACATGGTGGCTTTACTCTTAATGTCAGAGTTCATTTGCAGAGTTGGTCATGTTGCCCCATCCTAGCTATTATCAGTTATCAATCCCCTCTCTCGAGGGAATTCTCCATCTACGTTAGCATTAGCGAAGAACCTCATCGTCATTGATGCTGCTGCATCGCACTCTGACTTGGTTGGAAATCACTTCATTCTTCATGAGGTAAGCCTCACCTAACGGTTAATTGAAGCTCCTCATTTTTTACAATACTAACAAGGTTCATTTCTAGTTTTGCTATTTGAGAAACATTCCTTGATCAATGATCCATGGGGGAATTCCTCTGATTATTTACCTGTTACATACAACAAGTGAGGGTTGACCAATCAAGGGCATTCTTGGATGACCGAGCATGATTGGATCCATGTTTTCGGTCAACTTTTTTATGATAGGATTCGCTGGCTTTCCCCCTGGTGGGCGATCACTCATGTTGCAATCGTGATGCATCAGGAGGGGATCTTGCTGATAGGCTTATACCTCTCTACATTCTACTTGCCTAGCCATTTATGTAGGAAGTATGGGAGGTTCCAAAGGATACCGCGCAGTATATGCCTTTCTAGGGTTTTCGAGTGGCATCATTCTTGGCCGGATAGGCTACCGATCTTGTGGGTGCAACACACTCAATTTTCTCATCTCGATTATGGGGTGGCTGACACTACAGAGACTGACAGATTCTACCATAGATGGCTCAGAGCGATTAGGTCGTTGATAGATCCTGAGCAGTATTCTTGGGTAACAGGTAAGTGGTTGAGGGACGAAGATAGCCTAAGCCCTTATAGCCGCAGGTAGAGCCAGCCTGATGACTTATTGAGAATGATGCTTTTTGTTGAAATAGGAACTAATCGACTTTTTCTTAGAATATACAAATGTGGTATGATTCTATCGGATTTGTTTGTCTTTACTTATCCTAAGTACAAGCTTTTGAACTAATTAGTATGTAAAATGTTTGTTGTTTACTTGTGACATTTTCACCATTGGCATTCATACATTTCGATAAGCATACACCTAAATATTTTCAGCAATACATGATATCTTATTGATGAAAAAAATCGAAGTACAAATGTTTCGAGTGATCTGACTCCTGTCATCAACTAGCCCTCTCGAGTTTTCTAACTAATGAATCTATTCTTCACTCATTATCCTAAATTTTGCTTGAATTTCCCTTTCAGGTTTTCAAATCAGCGGACTATTTATTTTATTTTACGAAAAAAGGCCCAAATTTTTTCTCAACCAACCAAGTGTTAGTTGACGGGCTTATTTACATATATCTTTTTTGTTTTGTATTGCTTTTTTGGATTTATTTCTTTTCCTAAATGTGGTAGTGCTTAAGTATATCTTGATTGATCGGGTTAACGGATTTGTTACCATCCATATCCATGATCTTGATTGCCCCTTTACTTAACACTTTCTTGACCATGAACGAGCCTTCCCAATTGGGCCTGAATTCCCCTCTAACATCCATGTTTGAAGGCCTCAACTGCTTTAATACCAAGTCTCTTACTTTCAGGGGCTCTGTTTCTTGAATTTGTTGTTATATGCCCTAGCCATCCGTTGCTGGTACATCTACAAGTGATCCAAGGCTTTGAGATGATGCTCATTAATCATATTAAGCTGCTCAAACCTAGCTCCAACTCATTCCAACTCCCCTAACTTAGCTTCCAAGGCTATCTTTAAAGATCCCACTTTTCTTTCTACTAGTAAAACCACCTCCATTCCATATACCAGTGAGATAGGAGTATGATTTGCGAGGGTTCGAATGCTTATCCTATAGCCCCATATCACGAAAGGTAGCTTGTCTACCCAGTCTTGATAAGTAGTCACCATCTTTCTCAGGATTTTCTTTATAGATTTGTTAGCCACTTCCACTGACCCATTAGCCTGTGGTCTATACGGTGAAGAGCGATGATGCTTGATACCATATTTCTCGATGAGCTCTGCCATTGCCCCATGGAATTAAACTCTGTTGTTTGAGACAATTCAATGGGAAATCCCATACCGAGTGAAGATGTGATTCTCTATGAACTTGGCCATTTTCTTGGTGGTAATGTTAGAGTAAGATTCTGCTTCCACTCACATAGAGAAGTAATCGACTGCCACTATGATAAATCTATGTCCGTTACTGGAGGAAGGGAGAATCTCTCCAATTATATCGATCCCCCATGCCGAGAATGGCCAAGGAATAGATAAGTTGTGAAGATCCAAGGGAGACAGATGGTGAAGGTCTCCATAAATCTGGCATTCGTGGCATTTCTTAACGTTGGATCTTCTTAGCCAGAGCTAAGCCGTTCATGTTTTGGCCATAATCACCCTCTTGCATTCATCTAATTATGAGTAGGGCCTCTTTCTCATTCATGTATCAGAGCAACAAACTCACCGGAGTGCTTCGGAATAGATCATTATCAAGTAGCCGGAACTAGACAGCCAAGTGACGGAGAGAAGTGCGCTTGGAGTCTATCGCCTCCTCAAGATAAATCCCATCCCACAAGAATTGAATAATGTCAAAGTACCAGCAACCAGCATCCGAGTCTATATCAACCATCACCACTCTGCAATAATAGGGCTCCTTGGACGATTGAAGAAATAATGGTTTAATGGGTTGGTTCTGGGGCCCTTCCCACATGGAGGCAAGAGTGGCTAAAGAATTTACCATTTGATTATCTTCTCATAGCACATGGCTGAAGACATATTTATCAAACTTAGTATAGGCTACCCAAATTGCTTCTATATAGGGGCGAAGCAATTCCTCCTTAATGTCCCAATCATCGATCACTTATCGAATAACCAAAGTTGAATCTCCAATGACCGAGACTTCTTTAGCCCTGACCCTTCTTAGTGCTTCCAAGCTGAATAAACAAGCTTCGTATTATGCCCCATTATTCATGACTAGGAATTCCAAGCGCTTGGACAATGTAATGACTTCATTCTGAGGTGTGATCAAGACTACACCCAGGCCTGCCCCTTTGCTTTTTATGGTACCATTAAAGTACATGGTCCACTCCTTCCTCTACCAAGGATAATTGTTCATTTGGGAACTCCAAATTTTCCACATAGTCGAAGTTCATCATGCGATTGCTAAGAATTCAGCAACTGGTCAGCCCCTGATGACTTTCCTTGTGATGTACTCAATGTCGAATTCGAAGAGGAGCAACAAACATCGGGAAAGTTTACCCACCAATGTGGGAGACTGGTAATTATTTCATTGGATAGACCTTAGCCATTGCCTGCACCTAATAAGATTGAAAATAGTGGCGTAACTTTTTAGTCAGCCATACCAATGCGACACATATCTTCTCTACCACTGTGTAGTGGGTCTCACACTCCAACAACTTCTTACTCCGGTAGTATATCGCATGCTCCCTCTTGTCATCATGCTCTTGCACTAGCTTTGCCCCTATAGATGATTCTTCAATGGTAAAGTAAAGAATAAGAGGGCGCTTTAGGATGAGAGGTTTCATGATAAGAGGTTTAATAAAGTGTTGTTTGATCTTTTCGAGTGCAATCTGGCATTAGACATTCCACACCACCTTTTATTATTTTTGCAGTAACTTAAGGATCAACTCGTAAATGGTAGTCAAGTAGGCTATGAACCTACTGACGTACTATAAAGATCCCATGAACGGCCGTACCTCCTTTTCTATCTTCGGTACAGGCATCTCCCTTATGGCTTGGCTCTTGTCCGAATCTATTTCTATGCCCCTTTGAATCACTATATTCCCTAGTAGCTTGCTTGAGGTGACCCCAAATACACACGTCTTCGGTTTTAGGTGGAGGTTGTACTTCTCAATTCGGGTAAGGAACCTATCAAAAACTGCCAGATGCTCTCCCTGAGTGTTCGACTTGACTAGCATATCATCCATGTACACTTCTACCTCTTTATAGATTAAGTCATGCAATAGGACTGTTGCTCTTTGATAGGTTTCCCTGGCATTCTTCAACCCAAAAGGCATGACCTTGTAGCAATAAACCCCCCACTTGGTGATAGGTAGTTTTGATCTTATTTTCAATGGCCTTGAGGATCTGATTATACCTGATAAGTGTATAATTACACTTATTATCTTGATATTTTTATTCATAAAATGATGTGGTTTAGAGTCATTTTATACTTCATATAAAAGATTTCACTTGGTATGTAGTTGTTTTTTATGCAAGTGCAGAACTAGGTGAATCTTGGGAGTGAAATGATCAAAGATGGAATTCTATGCAAAAAGAGTGAAAAAGGTGAAAAATATGTGTGGGATGCAAGGAATTGGCTTAGTATCGAAGTTGTCAAAGATCGATAAAGTTGCAAAGAAGAATCATGAAGAAAAGCGTAAGTCACAACCATGTCACAATCGTGATTCCAACTCGCGATTGGCCAAATCATGCTCACGACTATTTGTTGCGATCTTGACTTATCATTCTTCACAAACAGTCAGTTACCAACTTACATTCACAATCGTGATAATTATGTCACGCTCACGAATCATGACGGGTTTGATAAACTCTTCTCAACTTCCAACCGCACAGATAAGAACGATCAACCGCCATCAACCACCATCAACTGTCAAACGAAGAGACACCTTTTGAGATAATCTAACCATGAAAAGGTGCCTATCCATTGAAGATAACGATGAAATCTTGCATCCAATCACATGAAGATAATGCAACCCTTCACCAATGGACATAACTATTCATTTGGATGAACACAACCTTTCACACTCTAGAAATAGAGGTTCAAATCAACCATTTCATGTAGAATGTATGCATGGTAGATATGTGGTTGAAGTGTCAGCAGTAGCATGATACATGATAGATAGAGAATGAATGTTATATAGATTTCGCTAAGTTCAAAGTTTTAGAGAGAAAAATGTATAAGTGATTCAATTCTTGTTTCAATCATTACATTTCTCCACAAATTCGAGCGATTGTTGTATGAGTGTAATTGCAAAGCACTTATGAATAAAAGTTTCATTTCTTCAACATTCATTTGTTCAATAATCACAAGGAATAGTATCTTAACGAAGGTTCTGTACGAGTCGAGACTGAATTCAAAGTAGATGCAGGAATTTCGGGAATTGATGACTCCCATTAAAGAGTGGATACGGTTTGATCAACTTTAGTTGTCACTTACATACTGTACAACTTTACCTTGTTTTCTACTTATACTTTCTAATTCGAAGTTTATGATATGTCTATGAGTTATAACGAGTATTTTATCTTGTGTCACTTATATTAATGAAGTTATATGCTTTTAAGTTGACTTTAAGAGTAGTTTCGGGGTTAACAAGATTGTGTATAATCACAGGATTTGTGATTATAATGCTGTTTAGTGAGCCAACATTTTTGGAGTGGTAACTTTCTAAATATGGCTATGTGAGAGCAACCCATATTAAGCATAATATTATTGTTATCCAGGTTTTTATAATTATCATTATTCATTTACCCTGGATTTAGAAAAGTCATTTCATTTGTTTCTCTACTGTGAATTATAAGATATTTTGGTGTCTAGAACTGAATTTGTTGAAGTTATCTAGTTTATAAAACATTCTTGATTATTTTGCATATTTTTCTCCACTATACTTGTTCTTAGGGAATATCTATATGCTTTTCATCTTCTCTAATCTGTTCATGCATTTGTCCATTCATTAGGCTACCATTCAAAACCTTTAACTTATTTTATTTTCTTTTGTTCCGTAACTCTAATTGATCCTTAGAACTGAATTCCTTCACCGTGGGATCGATATCTTTTAAAACTACATCGCAACTGTATACTTGCAGTTATCATCATTTTTTTATTTGATAAGCGGTATTGACAATACCTGTTCATATTTATAACTTTTATATTATCGGTAGAAAAGTGGCAAACAAGTTTTTGGCATCGTTGCCGAGGAAGGTAAGTGTGTTCTAGAGATCAAATATTGGGAGACTAAGGTACATTTTTATATTTTTCTTTTATTTCACTTATATATCTGGTTGTTATTGCATTTTGTGTCTAAAATTCTTACTAACATGCATTGGGATAAGTTTTGCGGTGATTACATGATTGATAACTTAATTGATACATGTGTAGATGAAATTTGTCATATTAAATCTCATGAAGAGTCAACATCTGAATCCCATGAAAATTTAGAATATTCCTCCAAAACCGTAAAATTAGTTAGAGAAGATGATCTTGTACCACCTTCTATAGATAAACCGCCCTTAATAGAGTTGAAGCAGTTGCCTAGTCATTTAAAGTATGCATTTTTAGGAAGCAACAATACCTTACCCATTATCATTTCTAGTAAGTTATTTGATTTGCAAGAAGAAGCATTATTGGAGATAATAAGGGGTAGAATAAGGAGTATTGGTTGGTAAATTTGCGATATTAGAGGGATTAGCCCTAATATAGTGATGCATTCTACTAATTTGGAGAATGATAGCAAAACCTAAGATAGAAAGGCAAAGAAGATTGAATCCTCACATGAAGGAAGTTGTTAAGAAGGAGATTATTAAGTTGCTAGATGTAGGAATTATCTATCCAATTTTAGATAGTGAATGGGTCACTTATGTCCAATGTGTTCCAAAAAAGGGTACTGTAGTTCAGAATGAAAAGGGTAACTTATTTCCTATTAGGACAACAACTGGATGGAGAGTTTGCATAGATTTTAGAAAATTAAATGCAGCCACTAGGAAAGACCATTTCCCTTTACCATTTATAGATCAAATGTTACAAAGGATATCAGGTCATGCATTTTACTATTTTCTTGATGGATTCTCTGGGTATTTTCAAATTCATATTAAGCTAGATGACCAAGACAAAATAACTTTTACATGTCCATTTGATACATTTCCTTATAGAAGAATGTCTTTTGGGTTTTGCAATGCTTCGGCTACTTTTCAAAGGTATGTTTCAGCTATTTTTAGTAAGTAAGTGGAGGATATTATAGAGGTTTTCATGGATGATTTCTCTATATATGGAGATTCTTTTGAGAAATGTCTAGAAATTTGGATAAAGTACTTGCTAGATGTGAGGAAACTAATTTGGTATTAAATTGGGAGAAATTTCATTTTATGGTTAATGAAGGTATAGTTTTAGATTATAAGATAGATGAGAAGGGAATTCATGTAGATATAGCGAAAACTAAGATAATTGAGAAATTACCTCCCCCCATAAATGTTAAAGGAGTAAGATCATTTCTAGACCATGCTGGATTTTACAGAAGGTTTATTAAGGATTTTTTGTTTATAGATAAACCTTTAACTAATTTATTAGTTAAAGATGTGAAGTTTAATTTCTCTGATGACTATTTAAAAGCCTTCAACACCTTAAAATGAGCATTAGTTTTGGCACCCATAATTGTGAAACCAAATTGGTCTTTGCCATTTGAATTGATGTGTGATGCTAGTGATGTTGCTGTTGGTTGTGTATTAGGTCAAAGGTATGAAAAGAATTTGCATACAATTTATTATGCGAGCCACACTTTGTCTTTTGCACAATGCAATTACACTAGCACTGAAAAAGAGATGTTAGCAGTCGTATATGCATGTGATAAGTTTAGATCACATTTGATTGGGTCTAAAGTAATAGTTTATACAGATCATGCTGCTTTGAGATATTTGCTTGCTAAGAAAGATGCCAAACCTAGATTAATTAGGTGGATCCTTCTTTTGCAAGAGTTTGACTTAGAAATAAGAGATAAAAAGGGAAGTAAAATACCGTAGCTGATCACTTATCTCGTTTAGAAGATGATAAGGGACCTATAGGTGAAACTTGTGATATTAATGAACTTTTTCCAGATAAAAATCTTATGTCTATTAGACATACTCTTAGTCCATGGTATGCCGACTTTGCAAATTATTTGGTTACACATACTTTACCCTCTGATTTAGATTTTAATGGTAAGAAGAAATTTCTTAAGGATATTAGATCGTTTATGTGGGATGACCCTTATTTGTTTAAGGTATGTGCCAACGATATTATTCGCAGATGTATTGATGATACTAAATTTTCTTCAATTTTAAGTCATTGCCATGATAGCATATATGGATGACATTTAGGACCAGCAAAAACTGCTGCTAAAGTTTTAGAGAGTGGGATTTATTGGCCAACATTTTTCAAGGATGCTAGAGATTTTGTTCAGAGTTGTGATAATTGTCAGAGAATAGAAAACATAAGTCGAAGAGATGAGATGCCATTGAAAAACATCTTAGAAGTGGAGCTTTTTGATGTTTCGGGTATAGATTTCATGGGACCATTGCCTAACTCTAAAGGTAATAATTACATTCTGGTTGCTGTTGATTATGTTTCAAAATGGGTTGAGGCTAGCGCATATAGTACGAATGATGCTAGAGTAGTTGCTAAGTTTCTTAAGCAATTATTTAGTAGATTTGGAGTTCCTAGGACCATAATTAGCGATGGAGGTTCACATTTCATCAATAAGACTTTTGAAAGCTTGATGCATAATTATAGAGTACATCATAAGGTTGCTACCCCATATCACCCTCAAACTAGTGGTCAAATAGAAATTTCTAATCGAGAAATTAACTGGATTCTTGAAAAGTCTATCTCGAATTCTAGGAAGGATTGCTCTACTAAGTTAAATAATGCATTAAGGGCTTATAGAACAGCTTTTAAGACACCTATTGGTATGACACCCTATAAGTTGGTTTATGGAAAGGCTTGTCATTTACAAGTAGAATTAGAGCATAAGGCTTTATGGGCTTTATGGGCTTTGAAGAATTTGAATATGGATTTACACAGGCAATGAAAGAAGAAAGTTGGATTTAAATGCGTTAGAAGAACTATGTTTGTCATCATATGAAAATGCAAAGATCTATAAAGAGAAGACAAAACGGTGGCATGATGCAAAACTACAACATAATAAGTTTAAGATTAGAGATAAAGTTCTATTATATAATTCTAAACTTCACTTGTTCCCTAGAAAATTGAAATCTCATTGGAAGGGACCTTACGAAGTTATTCAGGTATTTGACAATGGAGCATTGGAATTGAAAGTCGAAAATAGAGTAATATTTCTAGCCAATGGCCAAAGATGCAAACCTTATCTTGAAAATAAATTTGAACAACAAGACGTTGATGTTCAATTATTATCTTCACCATAACCATTCCAGGTATGCAAATAGTGAATATTTATTATTTATTATTTATTATTAATACATTTGTTTTTCTTAGTTTTTCTAGGTACTAAGTCTAAAATTGAAGAAATAGAAGGATTAAAGAAAGTCGTGATCGCGGCTATAGATCATACTCATGAAATTATACAGCAAAACCTTCTATTCCTATTTTGAAGGAAATCATGATCATGACATGCCATCGAGATCATGACACGGAAAAATATGACCGTTGCAGATCACGATTAATAAGCGACAGAAGGCTGAAACCGCCATTAATGGCTAGTTTGAAGAGAAAACAGCTATATTGACTATTTTGACAAATTAGAGACCTATTAGAACTTTATATAAAGGTCTAGGTTGAACTCATAACCACCATAACCTTCCTAGATGTCTTTCTCAAGTTTTAATTCTTTCACAAACATCTCTATTCTTCTACAATTCACAACCATTTCAAACTTTACTTCAAAAACAATCATAACTCGTGTTAAGCAAATCGCCTACCAAAGAAGAGAAATCCCAAATTATTAAGAGGAATACGGTTGTCCTTTTCCTATCCAAATATGTAAGGAAGGGAAAAGATTTCAAATTCTTAAAAAATTAGAGATAACCAGCATGATCATTCTTAAATTGGTTTTCTTAGAGACATTGGGTCTCCATGAGTAGATGGGAACGTATATCTCTGATCTTGGATTAAGCAAATTTGTGAGGATGCAATTTTCACAAAATTGCGAATGGATTTTGGAATGTCTTGTGACATTCAACTTTGAACATAACAAGAAGAGGGCTATTCAATTTCACAACCGAGGAAAACAATATACCGTTATAAGAGATATGATGAATAGTTGGTTTGGTTTTGAAATTGAAAATTCATCAAGTATGACTGATTCGTTTCAAGCAAATCGAGTTTGGGCAAATTTGACGGGGTAAGCTAGTTTTCAATCCCCAAAATTCCCCAAACAAATTGATTCAGGACGAATGTATTTTCCTACTCCACAAATACCTCACCACTTTGGTATTTTGTCGGGTGGAGAACACAAAGGTCCAAAAGAGGGATTTATTTGTTCTATCTTGCTTGATGAAGAAGTAAAAAGCAGAGTTCATGGATATCATATGGGGCATGATGAAGAAAAACTTAGCAAGCATGAGGAACAAAATTGGGGCGGTCGAAATTATAACCGCCATTGTAATGGGAGTGCGAAAAGAACTTCCCTATGTTCAACAACCGGGTGAGTATTTTCGATATATGGATGGGAATTACTTGAAAAATACTGGACTTGTTCAACAAACCGATGGTATCTTTTCTTTCTACTCCTACTCCAACAGCACAAAGAAACTAATCTCAACTCAAGAGGACACTTATGCTAGCCCATCCGATCCAATTGCTAGACATCATCCTGGCAAAGCTCTGATGAAGGAAGAGGAAGATGAAGAAGAAGAAGCATCAGAAGATTAGAAGGTGGATATGCAGCAAAAGCTAGATAATTGCCAAGCAGAACTTGGAGTAATGAAGAAAGACATGAAAATTATAGAGAAGAGTAATAAGTTGATGTGTCGAAATTACTATCCTTATTTAGAAAACAAAATTGTCAATTTACTCCTAGTTCCCCGGATTCTCCTTCCCAATAAATGGGTTTACTCTTTTCTTTTCTTTTTTTAAAACTTTTAGACTAGTTGTGTGTTTAGTTTCGTTTTTAGTTAAGTCTCTCACAATGACGACATTGTGTTCTCTAGTGTGGGGGGGGGCACTTGTATAAAATCTCAAAAAATCCAAAAACTTAAATAAAATTAAAAAATTGAAGAATGAAAAATTTTCTTGATTTTGTGTTGTTTATACCTTATCCATACCTATACAATACTAATATATGTTCCAAGGTTATTGTAAGTGTTAGGTATTACAAGTTCGATGTTAATGCATATTTCGAAAAATAAAAAATTTTTGTTTCGAGTATGAGCGCATGTTGAGAGTGTGAGCACTTTATAGATTGGCACAACATATAGCATTTGGCAAGGATGAGTGGTGAGTAACATTCAATAGCAACATTCCAAGTGAGTTTCAATATATATTTCAATGCAACATGAATTAGTATAAGTTATATAGTTTTAGTTTAATGCTACCGATTAGTTTGAGTGGAGTAATATCTAGAAGTGTTCTTACTATTAGTTTTATATGCTATTCTCAAATACGTCCGATAAGTATTGAGTGTGTCTAAAGTGTAGGGAAACTATAGCCATAATACTTTGAAATTGATCAATAAAGGATGAGGGTATTGAGAGAAAATCAAAGGAAAGAGAGGAAAAGCAATGATTTATGCAAAAGGTGAGGAATGGTACGGAGTTGAAACTGCAACCATTCAATGAATGAAAAAAGAAAAGGTAGCAAAGCATGAAAAATGGCTGTGAAGTACAAATCTGTATTTTAAAAATGTATGCTTAAAAAATGAATGAGAGAAAGTGGTATGGAGAATAAAACGCAACCACTAAAAAAAGGGGAGAGTGGTATAGAGTATAAAATGCAACCACTAAGAGTGTTTTTAGCATCCTAGGTTACCTAAAAGTGCCTTGAGATCAATCTTTTCAAAGTGTGCTCCCTTTGTCCTTTAAACTTTACACTATACTTGAGAGAAGGATATATTCGAGTGAGCATATAATGCTTATATGAAGACGCAATTCGGTTGGCTCTCCATTAAGAGCAAAGGTATGCAACTAGACTATATAAATTGCAGATTACTAATTTGTGGGAAATTTCGTATACTTTACTTCAACCTTATGCAACATGGGAATATGATACTCACTACAATAGTCTTTTGCAAAATGAGGTATGAACTTGAATTACTATTTTATACACTTCTGTTGTGTTTACCTTGAGGACAAGGTAAAAGTTAAGTGTGGGGGTGTGATAAGTGTATAATTACACTTGTTATCTTGATATTTTTATTCATAAAACATTGTGGTTTAGAGTTATTTTATACTTCATATAAAAGATTTCATGTCGTATGTAGTTATTTTTTATGCAAGTGTAGAAATTAGGTGAATCTAGGGAGTGAAATGATCAAAGATGGAATTCTATGCAAAAAGAGTGAAAATGCTGCAAAAAGATGCATGGAATGCAAGGAATTAGCTTAGGATTGAAGTTTTCAAAAATTGGTAAAGTTGCAAAGAAGAATCATGAAGAAAAGCATAAGTCACAACCATGTCACGATCATGATTCCTACTCGTGATTGGCCAAATCACGCTTGCGACTATCTATCATGATCATGACTTATCATTCTTCACAAACCGTCAGTTACCAACTTACACTCACGATCATGATAAGTATGTCACGCTCGTGAATCATGACAGGTTTGATAAACTCTTCTCAACTTCCAACCACCGGATAAGAACGATCAACTTCCATCAACCGCCATCAACTGTCAAATGAAGAGACACCTGCTGGAGATAATATAACCATGAAAAGGTGCCTATCCATTGAAGATAAGGATGAAATCTTGCATTGAATCACATGAAGATAATGCAACCCTTCACCAATGGACATGACTATTCGTTTGGATAAACGCAACCTTTCACACTTTATAAATAGAGGTTCAAATCAACCATTTCATGCAAAATGTATGCATGGTAGATATGTGGTAGAAGTGTCAGCAGTATCATGATACATGATAGATAGAGAGTGAAAGTTATATAGACTTCGCTAAGTTCAAAGTTTTAGAGAGAAAAATGTATAAGTGATTCGATTCTTATTTCAATCACTACATTTCTCCATAAATTTAAATGATTGTTGTATGAGTGCATTTGTTACCAATGAATGAGTCGCCTAAATTCAAAGAAGTATCAGTTATACTAAAAATACTATGCATATGATCATGAAAATGCATGTTGCCATCTAATGAAACATCACACAAGTAAGAAAATTTCAGATTCATTGATTGAAATGCCTCAAGGGTAGAGTTATTGACATCAAAGATATTGATAATATTAAAAATTACATCTGAAGCATCATTCCCCTCCTTCTTTCATCATTGTGACTGGCTCCTCAAGTGTGGGCTCAGCAAGAATTAAATTTTTCTCCTTGGCGATGGCTTTGATAATGATCCCTGCAGCTATAGTTATCTGCTCCTTCTTGGTACCTCCTGCTTCCTTCTTCATCAAGACGACCAGGGCCTTAGTGATTGCCATGATAGCCTCTTACACGTCATCTTCCATAGGTTCATATTCGGGTTCATATTGAATGAACATCTTTTCTTTCCCTTTATCCTTAACAACTGCAACCACAACTTTAGGAATCACAACCTAGACCTCCTCTTCCATAACAACCCCTTTCGGGTACTCAATTTTCTCCAAGCCATCCCAGACTCGTTGATTGGAGCTAATATACGCTCCTTCGGGAAGTCATACACATCCTTGAAGATTTCAAATCCTGGTACTTCCTCTTCTCTTTCCAAAACTGGCTCACTATCCCCCAGGTACCGTTTACCCCCTTCAATAGCACACACGCTGACCATATTGCTGAAGGATGGTTGCTTGTGCTTGTAAATCTTGTGCCTCTGGGTGAACCTTAATCCAACTCAAAGAATTAATAAGAGAGGGACAATGGCCTCCACCATTCCTTAATGATACTTGATGAGTCCTTTCCTGGGGACAAACCTTTGCTTCTTCGTTACCCTTTTAGACCAGTTGAGAAATAATGGTACCCCATAGGGATTTTCCTCTTCTTCTCTTCTTGGCTAATCATTACCAACCTTAAACCTTCCAACCCCTGCTCTAAAAAAGTGATCGCTACCATCATTGACTCCTTGTCCACCTCTATAGTTACTAGTTTGCCTTGATGAACTAGTTTTATCTTATAGTGGAGCGTAGAGAGGATAGCACCAAGGGCATGAATCCATCGCATGCCCAATAGCAGGGAATAAGACACCGGTATGTCCAACACTCTGAACTTCACCTCTGATTTCACTCCATTCATTGTCACAGCCATAGTGAATATTCCTACCACCCCATGCTTGGAGTCATCATAGACCTGGATGACTGTATCAGACCTTTCCATCATATTTTATTTAAGCCCAAGTGAGGTAGCACCTTGAGTGGGAACACATTAAGAGTTGACCCATCATCTACCATCACATAAGGAATGGACCTGTCGAAGACATTAACCTTGATTAAGAAGGCTTTATTATGATTTTACTATTCTAGTGGCAGGTATTTTGATTGTCTGCTTTTGAGCTGGTTGAACAAGGGTTCGACCTCAAGCTCATCTTCATTAACCACTGGGGTAAGGGTGGTTTTGTATGATCCCTCATAGTCTCCGAGTTCCCAAGCTAGATGGGACTATTTCTGAAAACATGACCACTACGGGTTACCCTCAGCACTCCATTCTCAATCACCCTTGTTTTTGCGAGTGTTTTCCATGGGTACTGTGGCTCTTCTCTTCTACTCTTTATGTTCTTCAACTGATAACTATCCAAATTGATCAGCCCCTTATCGTACAAGATCTCCTCACCCTCTCCTGGACGGGCTCCATCTTTATCTCCCTTTCATCGGGACTTTAGAGTATACCCATCTAGATCGATGGGCTTTACCTTCCTCATTTCCAGCTCCTCTTCCTTTTCATTCATGCCATCCGCCGCATATACCGAATCAACAAGTCATAGTCTTCCATTGTACTCTCAACGAACATAGGGATCGACCTTACTAAATTCACCCCGGGAGTAGACTGGGCAAGCATGTTCATGACTTACTTAGAGGGGATCCCGATCCATACCATAAATATACGATGATCCCTCTCTCTGAGGTGTCACTCAATGTCGATCCTATTTTGATATAGTCAATGAATCCCAGGTACTCATT
Organism: Euphorbia schlechtendalii; assembly: GCA_949673415.1. Classification (NCBI taxonomy): domain Eukaryota; kingdom Viridiplantae; phylum Streptophyta; class Magnoliopsida; order Malpighiales; family Euphorbiaceae; genus Euphorbia; species Euphorbia schlechtendalii. The sequence goes on along the minus strand of CATIWQ010170711.1, from coordinate 14,291 downwards.
CACAGAAAGGTGATCGTGAATGTCTGACTGCGCCCCTTCAATCTACATCTTCATGAGTCATTCAGTTGTGAGCTTGTGCCTGATCACTACCAGGATGGACATCCATCTTTACGCATATGCCTTGAAAGGCTCATACTCATCTTGTCTGCAGGCCACTAGGTCCCTCATTCCTAATCTAGGCCTCTCCATGAATATGAAGCTCTCCCGGAATGCCTGAGATATGTTTCTCCAGCTGTTCCTTATAATGGGCGACTAATTCATGTACCATTCATCTATAGTTCCCATTAGAGAGAAGGGGAAGAGAGTGGCCAACATTTCCTCTAATAGGCCTTAGGCTTGCATGAACTCCTTGTATTTGAGGACATGGAAAGATGGCCCCTTACTTCCATCATATGAGGGCATTCCCCCGAGGTTAAATCCAGGATAACGGCACTGCATTCTTCCCCCAACTTCTGACGAGCTAGCCTCCTCTTCCGTCACTATGTATGAAACTCTCCATCCATCAATGGCGATGACGTGCTCCCCATTCTAGCCTGCGCTACAATCTTCAACACCTACTCTTTTGGCAGGCCCGAGCCAATGACACAAATCAGATGCCCAATCTCATTCACCAATCTGTCCAACTTCCTCCCTTCCTCCATTAACATTTCTAGGCTTCTGATCCTTAGCCTGAACAATCGCTCATTATAAAACTGGCGGGTTCCCCCCATTATTCAGCATATCAGAGCATGCTCATCCATCCTCTTCTTCTTTGCTACTTCAATTGAAATCCATCTTTGGATGTATTCACAAAAACTCTCCCCTTCATTCTAGGTGCAAGCTATCAGTTTATGCATCCCTATCTCTGGATGCTCCAAGAACAAGAAGTGCTCTCTGAAGGAACTAGAAATCCTCTCCCAATCATCCTTTAATGCCTTAGGTGGGAAGGTGTACCACTTCGCAGCTATCCTTGACAAAGAACAGGGGAATAACTCAGCCATCAATTCATTAGAAAAACCTTTTTCCCGTAACAGGGCTTCAAATTTGAGAAGGTGGAAAGATGGTGAGTCTTTTCCATTGAATACGAGCATCCCACATAAATTGAAATCCGGGTCCTTACGTTGAAAGGACCCCCCAAAACCCTGAGAACTACCTCCCTCCTCAAGAGTAGCCTTGGCACGCCTTGCATCTAATCCTACCTCTATAACCATTATGAACTCTCCATTCGCATCTTTGATGCACCTCAAAACCTGCTTCTCTCCTAGCCTAGAGTTTACCATCCTTACCGCTCCATCAAACTATGGGAGCAGGTTAGTCTTCATGCTCGGCTTCAACCTTGGCTAAGCCACAACCTCATCCTTTACCAACTTTTGGATGGCCTTCAAAAGATCTTTGCAATTATTCATATGGTGGCCTACCGCTACATGGTAATTGTAGAAATTATGCTTGTTTTCCCGGTTGGGTGGCGATTAGATCTTCAGGCTGTCCAGCTTCGTTAGCTCCTGTAACTTGGTAAAGGGGAAGCCTGGGTTGGCTTCATATGAAGAAATCCCAAGGTATTCTTCATTCGACAACCTTACTACCGCAACCGGTACAGGCTAGACTAATTAGACTGCAACTTTCTTACCCTTAGACTGCGAAGGTTAATGGATGACGATCCCGAGTTATTCTTTCTGAACCACATCTTACTAGTGGGCTGTCCCACTAGCGTTTCTAGGGATTTGATCCACTCCATCCGCTTTGCTTTCTTGAACACCTCATTATAGGAGGAAAAGTTATACGCCCCCAATCTCTTTCTATACGCGGGAAGGGATCCAGCTTGCAGCTTTGCAATCATCTCCTAAGGGTTTTGCCTCACAGCCTCTAGGTTTTGCATGGTAGTCTTCATTGAGCTACTGAAAGGCGCTACCAGTTATGAGACACCTCAATGGGCAAGTTGTTATACCACTAATTGGCTAGAGTTGTCAGCATCACTATGAACATCTTCACCAGCATCTTATCACTAACTCGATGAGCTCTCATCATGGTTTCATAATTTTTAAATGAGCCTGGGGGTCTTCTTCTCCATTAAACTTTACCAGCTCCATCATTATGAAATTCTATGGGAGCCACTCGTCACTCTGCACTACTAGTGGTGCTAAATAGCCACTAGGCTGGAAGCCCAGATATTGACTAGCATGTGCAGCCAAAAATTGTTGCCATAGCTCTTCCATGCTTGGTTGATGGAATGATGGATAGCCCACCGCTAGCCTAGCCTAGAAGCCATAGTGATTGTAAGGACCCTGGATATATCCTTGGATGAAAAGCTGAACTATGCCAGGCCATGTATTTACCCAGATATTGTGCCAATGACGCATTGAAACTTACACTGTAGCTGAATGACAAAGCTTGAAAATTTAGGATTATCGTAGACTAGGGAAGAAACCTTGTGCGATAGGGATGAAACTTGAAGATGGCCTTCCCAGCCTTACTGCTACCACAAATTACTAATAACCTAGCTAAATACCTTGTTGATAACATGACTACCTGGGCAGAACTGACTGATCCATCACTAACTGATCCGTCCTCACTCTTGCCTGACCACTACTTCTTGAAGCTTGGCTTACGGTGAAACTTATATGACCCTATCTGGGAGGGAACTAGGACTGACCACCTACTTAGGAGTACACTGAACTGACCACTGAACGATCGAAATGTGTGAGGAGTAGAGCCTGATCTCCCTGCCATAGGATGACTCACGGTGGCAGTACCTTAGATATTTCCGATTAGCTCTTGGTCAGATAACCTGTCCTCCTACAACCTAGGATAGTGTGCAATTGCATGGCCTGGGTGAACTAGTAGCTATATAGATACACACTGAGGGCATTGGCGATCTATTAACTTGACCCTAATTGCTGGGCTACAAGCCTGTCATGAACCCCCTAATCACTTCCCCTTGAAACATTCTGTTACTCTACCATCTCAATAATCCCTCTTGAAATGAATACTGATTTTTACTCCAAACCAAACCCTGAACTTGAATCTAAACCTGAATCCTCGCTTGAATGCATGCATAGAAGACCCTCTACTGATGATTGTGCCCGGTGAGCCATGGTGGGAGAGATATGAACGAGGTGAAGAACTAACCTCATCCAAGCCTTAGCTAAAGCAATCACAATTAATCGCCATTAGAAATGAAATGCATGTTTGACTGACTTGGGACTAGTGTGTGGAATGCTTATGAAATGATTGCGACACAAGGGTGGTATGCTAATAAACATTGTTACAAGCTTAGAGAGCTAGCTTAAATGTATGTGGGTTTTCCAATCCTTTTGGAGCAAACCGCCAAGGGTCACCTATTACCCATGTGGTAATAAGCTATCTCAAAGCTATTAGGGGGATCACATCACTGGGATGCCAAAGGGTATGTTTGTTAATCCATTTAAAACAAACTAACCATGATTAAGATTTACTATATTGCCCATGTGGCAATAAGTAAAGGGGTGCCATTTTGGTAAAAAGGTGGTAAGTTTCCCGATCTTTTTGGAATAAACAGACTGAAAATAACAAGGGATCGCATATTAAATAAGTGATAATACACTTCTAATTTTGAGAACTAATCATCATAGATTGCCTTCGATGAGCTCAAGTTCGGGTAAAGCAATGTGTTATACCCTATGGTTTATGACTCCAAACGGGTAGAGGTTCGAGTGCCGAGAAGGCACTGCTATAACCATGTGTGATCCTAAGCCTAGATGACGTTGTCTCATCACATCTTCTGAATCTAGGTTTGAATTTGGGTAAAACAATGTGTTATACTCTATGGCTTATGAATCCAAATTGACAAAGGTTCAAGTGCCACATAGGTACTGCCATAACCATGGGTAATCCTAATTCTAGGTGACGATCTCTTATCGCATCTTCTAGGTTCGATTTTGGGTAAAATGGTGTGTTATACCCTATTATTTAAAAGTTAATGATTCTAAACGGGTAGAGGTTTGAGTGTTAAGTAGGCATTACTATAACCATGGGTGATCCTAACACTAAGTGATGTTGTTTCATCGCGTCTTTCTAAATCTTGGTAGGTGATATCGGGGTAATGACATGTGTATGTATAATTTATATCTTCATAACAAATCATGGTTAGCATGATGCTTAACACAAAATAAAGGTGGTGATAAAATGAACACATTGCACGTAGCATGCAACGTATCACTTCCAACCTTATGTTTCCCGCGCATATGGGTTAGGCTTCTAAATCTAGGCTTGGATCATCTTAATGCTGGGAAGTATTAAGGAGTGAATCTACATAAGAGATGCATTTATTTTGGTAAACCTAGGGGAAATATCTATGGTTTCCTTATATGAGTTCGCTCATGGGCTGTTGATGTAGAAGGTTCTTGTTGCACTATGATACACTCCAAGCCTCTCCCCAAATAGATACGAACGAGGGAGGTACATGAGATATGGCAACAAGTGATCCACTCGCTAAGTATCTTTGGTCACCATGGGGTCGCAAATGATACTTTCGTAAGCTTCATGGTAAATTGGGCATCCTAATCTTAAAGGCTAAGCCATCTAATGCATATGCTCTTATTCGATATTTTAAGCGTGTATTAAATCATTTGATGACTTTTCAATAATCATTTAAAATCTTTCAAACTTGTTTTAAGTTTAAAAAAGATGTCCCCAACGGAGTCACCACTATTAGAGGATGACGGGGCATGGGGGTTTTTTTTCGAAAAGTGGAAAAGTAGTTTTCCATTTAAAAGGGAGTTGCTTGAAAATGATTTTCAAGTTTAAAGACTCGAGACCTAAATCTCTAGCCTATGTTACAAAGTCGCAACCTTGATCAGCTCTTTTAGAAAAATTTGGTACAGCTTAGATCCATTTGCCTAATCCATACCATAGAACAGAGATTAGGGTTCGAATGAGTTAATTACTTTGTCATCATTTGAGTTAAATTACGTGATGTTAGAAACCACATTTATAATATTCAAACTAAACTAGATGATTTCGGTTTATGTTTTAGTTTATCACACATGCATAAAGTGATAAATAAGTAAATTGTAAAATTAAATGGCCTAAACTACGGGGTATTAATTACATTTTTTGGATGAGGGATTACAAATCACCTAAATACATTGAAATCTAAGGGATACAATCGTCTAAAATACATTAATATCTAATGAATATTACATTTAATTTCAAAATTAAATGCGATACCCGAAGGAAATTAAATCCTAACATATATCTGTTCTAAACTACCTGCATCCACAAAGGTTAGCACAAATATGGCACATCACACGTAGTTGCAAATATGTTCATTTTGATTTTTTGCGAGACCCGAGCGGTCTAATTTAAAACATCAAGAGATTTAAACATTCTTCTATGTAAAAAAGATTCATTTTATACACATAAGTTATTTAGTCATTTTATTAATGAAAATGCCACATGTGAATATTTTTTGGGTCTATTATCTGGGAACTTTGGTTCCCTTCATTAGGGTTTCTTAACGCACTTCACAATAATATTGACAAAAATAAATATAAGTCTAAATACACAAATAAAAATGCGTTATTGAACCCGTTCTGAAAGAGAAATTGTTAAAGTTGGTAAAATAATATCTCGGTAAAGAGGAACCAACTTAAACCATTCGAACACCTTTCAGATTGATTTCGAGTTCGTAAAATCCTCAAACATACATCTTATGTTACCAAAAACTCATATTTTAATATTCTGCCTGGAATGCAATGCCGTTAATGCCATTGCCTATGTTGTTAATGACATTGCAATGACGTTAATGACATTACAGAGATAGAAACAGATAGTTTTTCAATTTTTTACATTTTTACATTCTCACACCTCAAGCATATAAACTTAGAGGCTTACCCCATAGTCATGAATCTACTTCGCTAGGTCCACGAAAATCTCTGAAATGTCCTCCTCTTTTCTTTGGTTCGGTTTGCAGTTTTGTTTAAAAGTGAAGAGTAATAGTCTACTCTTTGAGGGAAGTGAAAACTTCCTGAATGTGAGTCTTAGCAAGATGAAGAAGGAGGTAATAATCCTTCTTCTATCAAGTATAGACTTCGAAAGAGACTTAAAACTAGAAAATTGGTTGAAAGTTTATGAAAGGCACAAGTATTCCAAATAATTGGAGATACTTGCTAAGAACACTTATACTAAGTTCTATCGAGTTAGAACTTAGAATAAGTGGTTGAAGAAACTCTAAACCTCAAAGCTTTCCTACTTTCCTACGCACTCAAATTTAGCTAAATGAAGAACTAAACCTCAAACTTGCTTAAATAAACCAAAATGTCCCAAGTTCATGCCCTTTTTCATGAACTTACACTCTCTAATCTTGGAATTATCAGTCACTATGAGTTAAAAGACCTTAACTTAGTGGCCAAAATATTCAAGAACCTAAGAACACTTCAAATTAAAACTATTTTTAGAGCTCTCTCTCTTGCTTTCTCTTTGCATGAAAATGAGCTCCCTCCTATTCTGAAACTCAGCTCTCTTCATAAAGAGCTCTCTTCAATCCAAAGTCAACTTAATTTAGACTAAGGCCATACTTGTACTTTTGCTTTTTCACTTTAATCACTTGTCCCATGTGAAGATGGATGCAAAGGGTCCTAGGTAATGTATCTGGATTGATTTTGCAGAGAAAATGTTTAAGCATGTGGGGGGGGGGTCATCTGTTGAACTGAAATTTGGAGAAAATGCAATTTTGGTTTTGCTGCTACTGCGATTTCGTTAATGACATGGGGCCATGTCGTTAACGATATCAGCCATGTCGTTAACAACATGGCATTTACAGGCTAGGCTTTTGCTTTTTATTAGGCTTTTAGGGAAGGGGAAGGTCCAAAGAAACAAAGCAGATGATATCCAGATGATTTCAGGATCCCGCAAAATATAGGAAGCTAATAAGGGAAAAAATTACAACTTAATCATCGAACTTGAGAGTCGGGAGCAAAATCCCTTGCTCATAGGGGTCTGTGGTTTCATAAATTTGCAAAATATGGTCTCTGATTTCAAAATAGTGGTGTTACATTACATATTTTAAACAATTTAACATTCTAATAATTTAAACTAATTATTTAAAAATTATGAGTCAAGATTTGAATAATTTTCGGAAAATATTTTAATTTTTTATGATTTTTTAAAGTTTGTTATCTTAATTTAATTTTAAAAAAATTTGCACTATCCGAAAAATTACAAAATTTATCAATGATATGTTTTGTGTTTTTAGTAACTAACTTGCAAAAATCAAGATAAAAACGAACAAGATTACTTTCATGACATAATTTAATGTTGAGAATCCTCTATTTGTGAATTTTTTGAAACCATAGACCCGTTTTGCAAAAATAAAAAATCGCAGATCCCGTTTTCCTACTGAATGAAACCACATTTTTAAGTTTGTCAATGCTATTATTATGGGATAATAAATTGTTAATCTATAAATTATAATAATTGAAAAGGTACAATTATTTTCTTATAGATAAAACATGTGATACAGAGAAAACATATGCTCTAAGAACATAGGATTTGACCTATAGTTATAGCTTGGACAACTGGATGGGTTTTGTTTCTCATTTTGTACGAGTCAAGTTGTAGTTTCTGCCTTCTATTTTGTATTTGATAGTGACTGTAGTGACATTCCACAAGTCAACAAATTTTTCTTATTAAAAGAGATTCCATTATATGAATTTAATGGTTCATGGAATTCATAATGTATTGATATGTTCTAGTTAGGTATGCTCACTTTATTCCTTGCAAAACAAAGGCATTTGAATTATTGTAGGAAAAAGTAGGGAATAAAAAGTAGAAAAATGAGGTATAGTTGTTATCAACTATATTTATACTATGTGCTTTACATTGTTATAGTATGAAAATTATTTTAATTAGGATCTGTTTGTTTGTAGGAAAATAATGTGCAAGGGAAAATGTAATGTAGAAAAATAAAACATTTTCCTATGTTTGGTTACATTACTGTAAAATATATTCTGATGTTTGTTTACAATTTTAGAAAATATTTTCCAACAACTAATTTAAATTTATAATATTATATTTTAACTTTTATATATATGCGAAATATAAATAATAACAAGTATATAAAAGATAAGTTATATTAAAATATCAATTATGTTTAAATTGATATTTTACTATAAAAATAAGTGTAGATGGGGAGGCGAATATGGTGGCAATGGGGTGAAGGAGGTGATGGTGGTGGTGGTGTGGTGGCGATGGTGGCGGCAACGGTAGTGAGTTGGTGGTGATGGAAGTATGGTGGAGGAAGTGGTTGTGGTGACATAATGGAGGAGGTAATGATGGAGTTGTGGTGGTGGTGGCTGTGACGATGTCAATGATGGGATGGAGGAAGTGGTAGTCGTAGAGTGGAAGAAGTGGTTGTATAATGGTAGAGTAAGTGGTGGTGATGGCATATTGAAGTAGGAGGTGGTGGTGGTGATGCAAAGCCGGACTTAGTGTAAAAGCAAGTATGACGTTCGCTTAGTATCTCACAAAATTAAGGACCCTCATATTGTTTTTCTATATAAAAATAAAATCATATTTTTTCTTTTTATTAGGAAAATATACTCCATATTATTAGTTAACTAAGCAATGAAGTATATTAATTATTTGTATTATTATTAGATGTTAATTAACTAATTAATGAAGTTTAATTATTATCATTAAATTTTTTACCATAGTTCATTGTTAGTAAAAATTGAGTCTATTTATCCTTAATTATATAATTTTCCTTCATTTTAATTTTTTATTTATAATTTTAAAGCTAATCATTGTAAAATCAATTTCGTAATAACATATATTTTTTTATCATTTTCGCTTAGGGTCCCAAAATTAGTAAGGCCGGCCCTCTGGTGATGGTGATGATAACGATGTGGAGGAAGTTGTTGTGGCAGTAGTTGTAGCAAGGTGGTGGTGGTGGCAGCAAGGGATGAAGGAAGTGGTGGTGGTGAAGTGGAATAAGTGATAGTAATAATGTTTGGAGAAAGATATGATGATGGTGGAGTAGGAGGTGGTCGTGGCGGTGGTAATGATGTGGAAGAAGTAGCGGTGGTGGTGTGGAGAAAGTAACAGATGTGTTGGTATGGTTTGAAGTGGTGGTGATGGTAATAATTGAGTTGGTGACGTAAAAAAAGTAAAGGAAAATGATTTATCTTTTTTATGGGAAAACATTTTCTTTTATTTACACTACATTTTAATGTTGATTTGTACAATAATTTCATTTGACTTAATTTTCACATCAAACTAACATTGAAAAATCCGAAAAACATTTTCCTGCACAATACTTTTCTATAAACAAACTTAGTTTACATTCATTGATATGTCATTTCCGGAATTATATAAATGAGATGCGATATCTTTAAAAATATTTATTACCTAGCTGAGATGAGTAATAACTTTTATCTTCACCATGAAAAATGAAATTTCTATCTATAATGTAGAATAAATCGTCCAAGTTACCTATATTTATAACAAATGAGTAAAATTTTAAATCAATATTAGTTTTTATAAGATTCATATATTTCACGTATGAATTTAGTAGAAATTAAAATTTGAAAAACATATAAAGAGAAATAACTCATCCATTGCATAACTAAAGCTGGAGCAAAAGTGTGAAAGTTATCGCGATAATTCGAAAACTTAAGGCTTGCCGTAATTGTGATGATCTACTGTCCTTTTCGTCAGAATCATCCACCGCATCAGAAGAGGATAGGATGTTGGCTTTATCATCGGATAGCAAGATCATTAAATGGCTTTCGGAGCTGAAAAGTACCGAGTTTGTTAATAGAGATGTTGCCGAGACTTCAGTTCAGGCTGCCTCGAACTTAAACAGCGCAGGATCCCCCTCTACTGACTTCAATAACACTATCCCACCCTCTATTGCCTTGGATGTTGTTGTCCTTCATGCAGAGAGCTCTTGCGCTGTCCCGGAAACCCATCAGTCCTCATCATTTTCCTCCGAACTAGATATCAGGAATATGAACCAATTATTTTTGCAATCTCATCATCAAAAGCCAAGTGAAGCGCTACTAACCTGGGCAGATGGTTTTAAACTCTGCATTTTCAATGAGAGTGCCAAGTCTCTGGTAGTTGGGGCTATTGAGGCTAGAATGGATTCATAAAATGCTTGTGTAATCGAGGTTTTTTCTCATTCTCTATGTCGTTGTCTTTTGTTAGTTGGAATTATCGAGGTGGCTTAACCAATAATTTGAAGCATTGTTTCATTAATTCAATTATAAGGAAACATTCTCTTGATTTTGTGGTACTAGTTAATAAAAAGGTTGATTCAGTCTCGGAGGTCACACTCCGTAAGCTATGGGGTCACAATGATTTCGATTCCCATTATTTTAGTTCTATTGGCATGTCAGGGGGTTTAGTAATCTCATTGAATAAAGTACTATTAAATGGATCCATTTTTTGCATCGTCATCTAGGTGGGTTATCATTCGATTGAATCTTATCTCGAGGTTGCTTTAGATTTTTTTGCGGTTGCAATATATGGCCCAATTGAGTGGATTGAAAGGAGAACAATGTGGGCTGAATTGTTGGTCATTATTTCGCAACTTGAGAATGTGATTATTTGTGGTGACCTCAATGAAGTTCTATATGCCATGAACGATCGAGTGGGATGACTTCCTCCTCTTTGAAGCACTTTCACGATTTCATAAATGATTATGAGCTTCTTGATATCCCACTAGAAGATAGAGATTATATGTGGCATAATTCAAGATCATTTTCACGTATTGATAGAGTGTTGGTTTCATGTACCATTTCGGATAATTAGCCAAATTTATTTACAAGAACACTCAATTCATCTCTATCGGACCATTTTCCAATCCTTTTTCGAAGCCAACCTTCACTCCACTCTAGTAAAAAACCATTTTGATCACTAAACTGCTGGTGGGAGAATGATGAATTTCTACCTTTCTTGCAATCCAAGTGGAAAACCATATGTAGGAATCAAGTGGGACGTAGCTTCCCCTTTCAACTGAAGAATTAAGCAAAGCAATCTGGCCTTGGCATGATGAAAAGTTCGAGAACCTAGAACAAAATATTTCAGACTTGGAGAAGTGGGTTTTATCCCTCACTGAAAACTCAATCCCGTGGCCCCTAAACATTTCGTAATCGATAGATTTGGCTTTGGCTAGGGCGGTCCTGACAAGAAATAGAATCAATTTAGAGAATGTCTGCCACCAACAATCAAGGGTTAAGTGGTCTCTACTTGGTGAAAATAATACAATTTTTTTTCACAGGATAGTGTCAGCAAGATTCCGGAATTATCACATTTCTTGCCTCGAATTAAATGGGTTACTCACCTATGATATATTAGTAATTTCAAAGGCCATCACTAAGTTCTATTCAAAGCTATATGCAACCTCTCAATTGATCCCTTTCTCTCTTTGGATGCTCAGATTTAATCGGGTCTCGAAAATTGATAATCGCTTGTTTACTCAAAATTTTTCTGAGGAAGAAATTTGGAAAGCGGTTTGCTGTTGCCATGAGAATAAGTCACCGGGTTCGAATGGTTTCAATCATTTTTTCTATAAGAAAGCATGGAATTTTCTGAAGCCAGACTTCTTGAAGCTATTCGGTCAATTCTATGATTCAGGTTCACATCCGCCACTAATCAAATCATCTTACACTGTTCTTATTACAAAAATTTCAGGTTTGTTCATAATCCAAAATTTTAGATTTATTGCTTTAATTCAAGGAGTATACAAGATTGTCGTCAAGCTACTCTCAGCCCGTCTCAAGATGATATTACCCTCTTTAATAACCGAAAACCAATTTGCCTTTGTTCGGGACCGTAACATTCACGAATGCACCTTTGTCACTTCCGAGGTAGTAAATTCGGTCCATCTTAGCCAAAGGAGTTGTTTTATTTTCAAACTTGATTTTCATAAGGCGTTTAACACCATCTCTTGGAAATATATCGATGCAGTCTTAATTAAAATGATATTTTGTCATAAATGGATTTCGTGGCTTCAAGGATGTCATTTCAACTCCACCACTTCTATTTTATTAAATGGTAGCCCAAGCTCGCCAGTCCATATTCATAGGGGAGTGAAACAAGGTGACCCTCATTGCCTTTCATTTTTGTACTTGTGGTTGAAGGGCTCAAGCAACTTTTTGACATAAGTATTTGAGAAGGATTGATTTCGGGTTTTAAATTAGATGATAGATCCCTCGATGTATCATTGCTTCAATTCACGGACAACACGATGCATCTTTTACCAGTGGATGTTAATCTCATTAAATTGTTTATTCGGATTCTATGATGCTTTGAGATGATCTCGGGTCTAAAGATAAACTTTCACATGAGTTCGATTATTTGAATTAATACCAATGAAGCCACCGTGAGTCTTTGTGGATCGAAAATGGGCTGCAAAGTAGAGAAGCTACCCGTTTGTTATCTTGGGTCTCCTATTCACTATAAGCGACTAAATGTCGGTAATTGGGATATGTTGGTGAGGAAATTTTAGATTCATCTAGCCTCTTGGAAAGGGAAGTGTCTCCCTTACGTAGGAAGAGAAGTCTTGATGAAATTGGTACTCTCTTCAATTTCGATCTACATCCTTTCACTCTACAAACTTCCGATCGTGGTAGAATATAAGTTGGTGAGTATTATGCATAATTCTCTTTGGAGGGAAGACTTGAGTAGTAGTGGTTTATGCAAGGTTAGTTGGGACACAATCAATCTTCCAAAACACTTAGGTGGTTTATCAATTCGGGATTTTAAATTAATGAATTTTATCCTCCTTCTAAAATGGATTTGGCACATCCAGAATAAAAGATAATTCATCTCTTTGGTCGTACTTTTGTGCAAATAGACATGGCCTTGCTTCGTGGTGGGATTTATTGAATTATGAAGCTTCAAAACTCTCACCAATTTGGAGAGATATAATAGGGAGCTGCTACAGCCAACAACATTTTTGGGATTTTTTCTTGAAAAATGTTGCTTTTCGGATGGGGAATGGTTGCTCGGGTAATTTTTGGTGAGATAATTGGACTTGGAGAGGACCCCTTAAGGACATTTTCAATGATTTATGATAGCTATGTGGGAGAAAAGGAGGCTTGGTCTAGCTGGTCAATCTTTATCTGTTAGGCAATTCGATCTAAGGTAGGCCGCTTTGGTCTTGTCATCTTCGGCTTATGGAAATGGAGAGTTGCTCTAAGTTGAAAGATTTAATTTTTGAATCAGCCCCGTCCATCTTCACATCTACAGTTTTAATAACATCAACCTCGACATGAAATAATCTTTCTTTCCCGGAGAATGATGACCTTTTTCTTTAGAATATTGGACCGCACAAACGATTTTCGGCAGCATCTTTTTGCAATGGTTTTTATGAGGAAGTTACTTGGCCAATTCCTAGAGTCTCTTTTGACTTGGTTTGGAAAACTTGCATGATGCCGCGGTTTCGATTTTTTTGATTGCTTGTGCTTCATAGAAGAATCCCGACCAAAGAATTCCATATATCGAGGGGTTGAGCAACTCTCATGAATGCATCTTGCCCCAACTGCTTAGCCTTGGAATCTATTGATCACGTGCTTCTTTTCTGTAAGGATAGCTGGTCCATTTTGTGTTCAGCCTTCAAGTGGCTAGGGATTTCTTCTCAATTTCCGGGCAGCCCTTACGAGTTCCTCCTACTATGGAGATCATTCATCCCTTCTAGTGTCAAGAGAGATTTCACGATGGCCTTATATTTCTCGATCGTTTGGAGTATCTGGAAGAGGAGCAAACTCATCTTTGAGGGTGTCATTTATTGAGAGGACTTGCTAGTTTCGAATATCGTCAAGTGTTAGTTCTTCTTCAAGATTAGAAACAAAAATTTTACTATTGTTGCTTCAGATCTTCTGGTAGATTCCAGTTTTCTTTGCTTGTAAGTTGTATATGAACCTTATATTTATTTGGGCAAGTCACTTTGTGATTTGTTCTTTTTAATGAAAAGAGGAATGTTTGTTTTGTAGGAAAATGAACGCATCAACCTAGTTGGGACTTTCATCTTGAAATTTTCACTCATTTCAATCTTTTTCCAATTGAGGAACACATCGTTCCTCTAGAGGTTTTTCAAAATAAAAATATAAAGTGAAATAAAAAGAAATTTCACAAATTTTCGAATTAATAACCACTACAAGAAATAAGAGTATATGTTACAACAAATGAACTGTCACAAAAAAATCTGTAACAAAAAATCCATTATTTGTAACAATAATTTTTTAATTATCACAAAAAATATTTATATGACAAGTGTTTTTAAGTTATCACATGTAAATAGTTTATTTTGTGACAATAATTTTGTAGTT
>CATIWQ010170670.1:0-12207 GCA_949673415.1 Euphorbia schlechtendalii | reverse complement strand
TCTTCCCTTTGTAACAAGGTTCGCATGCACCATAGGATTCTCATTCCATTGGGCCTAAGTCTCCACATTTGTGTAACTTAGTTAAGCGAGTCTCATTTATTTGGCCTAGATAATAGTGCCATAAGTATGAGGATTTCTCTTTATCTAATCTTAATTTCTTAACAATGCTCATATTAATAATTTCAATTTTAGTAAATGCCATCCACAGATATTCCACAAGCATAAAGAATATTATCACATTAAATTTGGAATTTATTATTAGAAAATTAAATTTCAAATCCCTCTGTTGCTAAAAGGGCAAGAGAAATAATATTCTTAGTGATAGCAGGAATATAATAACAATTGTTCAAAACTAAAACTAGGCTACTAGCAAACGAATGCTATATGTCCCTATAGCTGTAGCAGCAACCTGTGCTTCATTTCCAACTCTGAGGTCCATTTCCCTCTTTGCAAGCCTCCTACTATTACGCAATCCCTGAACAGAAGTACATATATGAGTACCACAACCAGTATTTAATACCCAAGTAGACTCATAGGGAACTATATAGAAACTTTCTATCATGAATATACCTGAAGTAGATGCTTCACTTGGCCTCTTCTTCACTTTTTCAAAAATCTAAACCTTGCAATCCTTCTTCTAGTTCCCAACCTTGCCACATTGGAAGCAGACATCTGTAGTTCCTTTCTAACTTTTCTTCTTCTTACTAATTTTCTTCTTAGCACTCAGACCCTTTCCAAAACGAGACCCACCCTTGGAAGGTTTTGTTTTCTCAACCAAAAGTAAAGCCTTTAGATCCTTTCGAATCTTAGGCTCTACCATTTTCAGCATGTTGACCAACTCAGGCAATGTGGCATCGATCTTGTTCATATAATAATTAGTCAAAAATTGTGAATAATTATCAGTTAATGAGGTAAGAATCAGATCCACACATAATTCGTGATCCATCACAAAACCTAGTCGAGTCAGCATCTCTATATAACCCAATAGTTTAAGAGCACGCTGTGGTGCTAAAGTGCGAGCCTGCATCTTTATTCTGAATAAGATTTGTGATGTATCAAATCTCTCAAACTTAGCCTACTCTGAAAAGAGCTCATGAAGATGGAGAATCATGGTATTGAGGCCCATGCTCTCATATTGTTTCTGAAGCTCATAATTCATTGTTGCCAGCATTATACATGCCGCTGTTTCACGATCCTTTCTGTGCTTCTCCCATACCTCATGTTCATTGGCATCAGTTTCAGAATCAGGCTTATTAGGGAGGGATCATCTAAAACATAAGCTATCCTTTCGAATCTAAGGACTATCCTCACCACCCTGAACCAATCAGTAAAGTTTGAACTATCTAATTTGATGTCAAGAATTGAGAGAAGGTTTAAGTTTGGATTCATTGTTTAATCTAGATATAGGATAGAATTTATTTAGGCATTAGTATATGTACATGCATTTAATATAAGGTCTTTAATTAAACATATAATTCCTACTATTTTCTCGACATTCAAATATTCCATTCTACTTAAATTTGAGAAATTTGGTCGAACTAATTTTCCTTAGTAGGTAGCATCCATAGCCACTCATCATGACCCCCGCTATAGCTCGTCAAGCCACAATAAGATAACCATTGTTGGAACCCGTCCATATGCATCTCATGCAATTGCTAATCCATTTGAGTTCTTTTTTTGAGACATGCATACCCAGTGTACGACTCCTCAAATGTGTCTCCAATCTGGCATTAGCTTCAATAATATGAACAACTAACCCATTTATGCTAATGCATTAACCCCATCTAGTCTCATGACGGGAAAACTATATACCGCTTAAATATTATTGTGGGGATTTTATGGGTGCCACTGGTCTCGCACTAGTCTAGGTCTTATACGATTGATATGATTATGAAAATAATAATTCCAGGCTATTTGGAGTTATTTACTCTAAGGGAACATGCTTGGGATTGGTATATCATGATCATTTCATTATGCCAAGACTCTATATAGTATGCGAAACAAACAAGGTCCATGTTTTAGTCATTGCACCTATGTCTATAAGTTTTAATTTAACAAAACCACATTTGTAAAACCATATGCGAAATCATATTCCCATACTAGAAATTGAATAAGTCATAAAAGTCCCTTGGGTACTTTTTGAATGTAATACCAATGGAGATTTCTAGGTATGAGACGCCCCCTTATAATGGATGAGAAGCCAAGTCTAATCCTTGCCAAAATAACCATGGGCACATCGATTCGTTGTACCAAGGACAACTATGATTTAAAGATTTTTTTCTTTAACTAAGTGAAGTACGGGATGACCCTCAATCAAAGCATTTACATGTGTGGTAAAACATTGCTAATTTATATGGTAATCCTCTAGACTAGGTTTGAGCAAAACCTTAATCTAGTTATCACATCATTTTCTATAACAGGAATTGAAACCTAAGTCATGCATAGCATACTTTAATAAATTCATAGAAAATATCATTTTAACAAATTATAATCAATCATGCATTGAATAAAGTAGGCTTTGATACCACTACTAATTAATTAAGACAGTTAGTTATTAAACATGCAACATAGCAAGGTGGAATTTCAAAACTTAAAATTAACCTAAAGGATCTCATAAGCATGCCATAATTGATATAATCTAAGTTAAAACATTTCGTAGATGTTAATAGATTTATAAAACTTATAAAAGAAACCTAACATCTAAGTTTAGGACGTTACAAGTTGACGCGTGCTTCTCTATCTATTTTAGATGCAGCGTTCCCTTAGAGTAATTCGGAAAAATTTCATTAGCACGAGCTTCCAAACTAGGATAGCCCATATGATTGATCTACACAGACCTTCACCGAACAAAACCTCATTGAGGAAGAACCCGTTACTAAACAGCAGTTGCTAGACCACTCAAAGACCAACCCATAAATAAACTGAGAAGACTCACTTTAGAAAGAGTCTTCAATAGAATTCTTCATTGTTTGGAGAAACTCATGAAGGATCTCGCACAACAAACGAAGAAAGATATGTCGAACTCAGAGAGAAAGGCTAAGTTGAAGTGTGGAATAAAGAGGAGCTGGAGGCCTATATATAGGGAAAAAGCAGAAGTGTTTCACTCCCCCTCAAACAAAAAGTTTCCCATCCCACTTATAGGGTTAGCCGCATGGGTCACTTAGGCCCACGAGTTAACCCACGGATCCATCACAAGGCAAGCCCATGAGGGCTTGCAGCCCACTAGCATGCGCAGGCTTACGTCGCTAGCTAGTAGCCCATGAGCTTTTCAACTCACAGGGCAGCCACACATACCCCAAATCCGAACATCCCGTGCTCATTTGGGGCCCACTCACAACGGGAAAATTCCCTTGCTCTACTTTGTGCAATTTTTCCTTATTTTCTCTTTATTCCTTTTAATTATTAATTTAGTCTAACCAATTAATAATTCTTCTAACTAATTAGACAAATAAATATTCTCGATATAGACTTAGTCTATAGGTTCTTTACTTAGTCCGATAAAGACCCAAAGTGTGTGACCTCATAGGATCCCTAAGTATTGAGCCGCTAGAGATTAACCTAAACTTGGCTTCCCATCTGGGAACCATTAGGCTCAGTGTTCCAAATCGATATGGAACCCAATGGCTCTAAAAGATCAAATGGGCTTTTTAGCAAATGCGTATGATCCCCTGATACTTGGAACATCACGTGCTTGTGACTTGATCCGGTCCTACAGTAGTAACCAACCAATTTATTGAGCTCGTATTATGTGTTAGCTCATGTAATAGCCATAACTATCCTGGAATTAGACTTGTTCATGAAGAACACCACTCGGCCACTATGTATCAAGATTGACTAGAAACCCATTCTATCAATCTTATACTCTAATCAAAGGTTTATGAGTGTGTCACTTCAACAAGGGGCCCTAAGGTACATCTCTCACTATATCACTATATCAAGAGCGATGGATCCCATCTTGACTAATCAGCTTACCAACAAGTGATCATCAATATACCCATAATCACCCGTGTTATCCTGATTACCAAGGTATGAATAAGTATGACCCCAAAGTATAGCAACTCCTATACAAGGTAACCAATATATCAGTTCTGAGGATACTTGTACTACTACTGCAATACAATAAGACATGATACCAACACATGGATATAGTTATTTCTGAGCATCTGTCTTGTAGCGGTCTCCAATGTATTACCCAAATTCATTCATGTGTTAACTCAAGTACCACCTTCAGCTCATGAGATTGGCTACTTAGATCTAATCCAAGGAGTAAGCCTACACATGCTAGTCTGTCCATTTCATTGATGTCCAGTTATGACTAGGGATATATAGACTATTCATAGTAACACATATGTGCAGTTCTCATACCACATAGCTCTCACTATGTCCTCGCACTTTTACGCTATGAATTAGTCACAGACTTTATCTCATCAATGCGCATATACAATTTAATACTATACATATATGTTACCAGCGAGATACATAAATAAATTAAAGTGAGATACATATATGCCTTAATTATTATTAGAAATAATCTGAAACTATTTGTACATTATAGCTAATAAAGATATATCACCTTAATTACCTCTAGAGCATACATCATGTATAATAAGAGGGTGATAGTTATAATGCCTTATTCATCAGTTAGATGTTGAGAGCATAGTATTTTGTGAGATAACTAATAGGTTCAATATTAAGATTAGACAATTGTATTATGTCCCACTTGGGGGCTGTAGTGGTTTACTAGAATCTGCTTATAGTCTATGGGTGAAGCCCATTACCAACATATGGGCAGACCCAAAGGATCGTACGCTTAGAGTCATTGATTTAGGATTTCTTATACATGTGATGTTACAAGACGTGATGAAGATGTGATTATTAATTAATTGACATGTCAAGTCAATGTAATTGAATAATCTATGTAACTCCAATAAATTAATTTATTTAATGGTAATATAATATAATTAAGTTCATAAAATGTATTTACATATGGTACTTGTTTAATTGACAATTAAATAAATTCATATGTGAAATAATTTAATTGAATGAATTTATTTTGTTGTTCCGAAATAGCTTATTATAAACAGTAGATGGGGGTGAATGCTTTACTTGGTTCTTTTTAGATTTTATAAAAATTCTTTTACAAGTTCAAGTTTTAGATGCATGCTGAGTGAAGTGAGTTGAGTTAGGATTAAAAACTACAAACTACTCAACTTCGCTAGCACAATTTATCTTCAATCGCTATTGAGTACTTTACTTAGCTAGGAATGTTTTTCAAGCAAGACTTAGTAAAAAAGAGAGAATGATGAATGAGATAAAGCTATAGAGATAAGCAATAAAGGTTAAAAACTTAACACTTGAGATTTTATCCTTGTTCAGCCCCTAGCCTACCTCTAGTCCCCAGATTCCTTTCCGAGCTTTAATCCACTAGTGTTTTCCTTCCTTCCTTAGGCAGAGAAGCCTTTATAACAGGTAGACACAATTACAAAAAGTACCTCCTTTTTTAACTACCACTCAAACACAGTTTGGGTACCCTTCCCAAACTGTCACTTAGATTTATAAAAAGAAATTATGAACTGATGATTCCAACTTATAAAAACATTGAATCATTTACAATGTTAAATCTTAAGTGATTACCCTCTATTACAAATAGATTGAAAGCTTTGTGTTTGCTTGATTGCTTGATTAGAATTTCTGTAAGCTAAAAATGATTAAATAGAGTTTCAACTCTTTAAGAAATTCGAGGTGATTCACAAAGTTTGAATGTCTACTCTAGTCTTCTATTTATACTTGAAGTTCTTAAAAGTAGTCATGGCAAACTTCTCATTCTAACTTTGTTTTCAATTTCTCTTCTCTTCATATCTTTCAAATTTTCCCGTTTGAAATAAATTCCAGAACATTTAGAGTTAGAGATTTTGAACGTTTAGGCGCGAGATTAATATGTTAATCTTGATGCATCAAAAAATCATTTCCTTCAAGCAACCTATTCAGAAAGAGAGGCGTGCAAGATGCAACTTAGAATTCTAAGAATGGTTGACATACTGATGTTACAGAGTTGCACGGAGACATAGAGAATGAATCAAAAAAATCATTTCCTTCAAGAAACCTGTTCAGAAAGAGAGGCGTGCGAGATGTAATTTAGAATTCTAAGAATGGTTGACATGCTGATGTTACAGAGTTGCACGGAGAAATAGAGAAACATCGCTTGTCGGAAGATACCGTTTATCTTGGACTTTAGCGAGGAATCTACAACATTTCGTACTAACATTTTTTTGTTGTGAGGACCACTTGAATATCTTCTTTAATTTCAGCACCTTTTCTCTTGAAAGTATCAAAGGAATATTCTATTCCTCACATAAACCGTTAAAAGCATTTGTGTCATATATTTCACTAAGTGTAAAAATTACTCAGCTTTTACTTAGCTTTACTGAGTCTATATCTTGTAAACTACGTAGTACTAGGATGAACTCAGGTTTTCTTAATCTAAGCCATAACTTAATTAATCACTAAAAAAACTGGGTCATTTTCCCTTAAACAAACTTAAGTAAACTTGATTAATTAAGAGTCTACTTAATAGTCAATTAATTTCACTATCCTAGACAGTTTGTTATTTCCAAAATGTTTAAGTACTGTGAAGTACTATTGACTTGGGTTCAACAATCTCCCCCATTTTGGAATAGATAACAAACCATGTAGTAGAAGAGATTAATTAGATAAATAGTTCAAAGATATAGCTGTGAGCACAGAATTCTGTACCAGCTCGGGCGTTCGATGATGATGGCTTTTCGGGATTTAATCCTTGAATCACACAAGTTTCGACTGTTCAAATTATCTTCAAATGGGAGCTCTCCTTGTAAAAAAATAATGTTTTATGCCCTAAATAAATATTTAGGACAATAAAAAAATATATAAAAGCCTCAAAGTCAAAATTCAAAGGCTTAAAATATTTTAAGGACCTAAATAAATATTTAAGGGTTCGGAATAATTTAACTAAATCTTTTTTTAATAAAAAAATTAAAAATAAAAATAAAAAATAAAATTGAGGCTAGCATTAGCGTCGGCAGCAGGTGCTGACGAGGCTGCCAGCCTCTCTAGCAGAGGCCTGCCTCGCTGCCAAATCTGATTTTTTCCCCCTATAAATAGGGGGAATTTTCAGTACAACAGAGGGGAATATTTAACGAAAAAAATTCTCTTCTTGATGAAACGACAGAAAAATTTTAGAAAAAAATATTTTTTCTCTTGACGAAACGAAGGGAATTTTTACTGAAAAAATGTTTTCTTAACGAAATAATTCAGACTTTTTTCCATCTTTCTTTAAAAATCTTTGATTATTTTCGAGTCCAAAACAAGTTTGGATTCCAGATTTAATTACTTTTTCAAATTAATTTCTTTCATCTTTTTTCTCAAAAATCCTCAGATATTCTCATAGTTAAAAAAATTAGAGTCCGAGTCTGATTATTTTGAGGATAAAAATAACACATTTTTCAAACAAAATCAAACAAAAAGAACAAGGAGCTCTCCTTGAAATCAAGCGGATTTGTCGACTTGGATTCGCAACAAAAGGGTAAGTCTCTGAGTTCCTAGAACTATTGTTTCATGTGTTTTATATTTTCTTTTCTTCTCAATTCTGACCTAGGATTTCATTTAATTATTTAATTATATAATTTATTTGCTAATCCCTTTTATTTAATTATTTATTTTATTGTGAAAATTCTCCAATGTACATGTTAGAATACCCCCACGAAGGGAATTAAAATTATTCCCAGATAACAGACCTTATCTTATGCCATGTGATCATTTTCATTAAAAAAAAATTATCAACATAATTATGTACAATAATAAACCATTTTATTTTTATAAAATAAGAAATTTGTAATCTTTAGTTTTCTACATTTAATTATTGCACTATGTATGTATTTATTGCTGTCCACATGCGCTTTAGATAATACATTATAAACACGAAAATGGCATAAGTTTGAATATGCATAATTAAGAAATACGGTTTTCTATAGATGTAATTTGATGTGATCCAACAAAAAGTAAGCAACTTATCTTGAACCCGAATCTCTGTGTCTTGGTGGGCCGGCCCCCGGACGTTAAGCCTCACAAGACTTTAATTCCTAGAAGAGCTAATCCAGGTGGCAACTCTACACTACGAGATAGCATATTTGGGTTTTGACTAGTCTAAACCGATTTCATTTTCTCTTTCAAACCTTTCGAGTCCCCGACCTTGTACTTTGTTTTCACAAAAACACCCCGGTAGACCGCTCCTCTCATCTCAGCATGCTCTCAGCCCATTGCATCCTTGTCGTCCCCCACAGTGGCAACTCCACTGGGGATGTTTTCTTAAACCTTTTTTTCAAAGGTTTTAGATCTTAGATAAGTGCCTAAAATTGTTGATCACATTATTCCATATTTTCTTAATTATGACATATTCATAATATCCCATTGCACTAGAGGGGATTAGCATGTAAGTCTAAGGTACCCCATTACTGCAAAGCTTTCTCTTGAACTCATCTACCTCCCTGAGTAGTACTTGAGCGAGTGGAGCACTTGTTGCCATATTGCATGTACTTCCCTCATTAGAGCCCATTTTGGGGAGAGGCTTGGAGTGTATCTTAGAGCAACTAGAACCATCTACATCAGCAACCCAAAAGCAAACCTCATATAGATAAGTCGTAGGCATTTTCACTAGGGTGTTACCCAACAAACCACCATGCTTTACATTTTTCTTGCAGGTGCACTCCTTAGTACCCTTGTGGTACTGAGATGAACTAAACTTAGGATAGAGACTAGCCAAAAACCCTACATGTGAGAGTTGTATGGTTGGAAGTTGGACGTTGCATGCTATGTTCTACATGTTTACTGCTTTCAGTGTATCACGCATTGTACAAATGTGTCATGCTAACACTTGAACGCTTACACTCATAATGTTAAAATGATATAACATAGCATCTTCGAATCATCATGGTGCCAAATTAGTGTCACATACACTTAGGACTAGTCGACACTCAAGATCGTGTCATCCTAGGGTAACATGAACCAATTAGAGTCATGAAGCATTATCCACCCCAATTTGTGTGATGTCCACTTAACATCCGACACTTAACCCACAAGGGGCGATAACATATCTCACACATTACCTATGATATATCTACTTAACATCCAACTCATAGCCCACATAGGGCAATCACACATACCACATAGCCCAAAAGGAGCAAATACCTACCCAAACCATTTTCGACCCCAAGCCCATACGAGGAGAACTCAAATTGAAAACCTTACCTTACCAATCTTCAAGGGTATACTCTTAATACCTGAACAATTTGCTCATACGGGGCAATGATTCATGCATCATCGCATACCCTCAAAATGTGATGACCACATTAGCATCCGAAACTCTGCCCTAATTGGGAAAAATAAGTAAATCATTCATTTAATAACTACATATGGTAGTTGTTTTCATTTTATTTTCATTTTATTCAATTTCATCAAGGTATGTCGTACTGCTTACCCGAAATCAATTTGACCTCATTCCATGAGATCTAGTTATAGTATGAAATCTCAAACTATTGACCTATTACTGCACGGGTAACTTGGTCACCTTATTTACACCATTCATGCTACAATGTCACACGGACATCGTACAAATCTCAAATCCACTCCCAAGGGCTGGATTTTCATTTTCACCTTTTTACATTTATCTAACGATAAACCTTGACAAACATATTATTTATTTCGCATCATAGTATGTTAACCTCTTGTGAATGGAGCCATAACATTAACATCTCATTCATTTTTCACTTCATGAAATGCATAACGTATCTCACATGCATGGTCAAATCTTCTACTTGTATATCTTAGCTTGTAAAAGGCCTGCTCACTGCTTGTTCCTCATTTCTCCGATCATGGCCGATTTGGAGGGGGTTCTACACACTAACTCAAGTGAAGACTCAGGTTCAGATTCAGATTTAGTTTAATGTGCATCTTTCAATTTTGATAGCATGGCCAATCCATGAGATGAAGTTGTGGGGGAAGATCACCCCTTACGGGACAAAATTCTCAACAGACACATCAATCGTCGATGAGCGCTAAGATTGTAGCTGCCCTGAATGCCTTTGCAAACAATGACCAACTGATATTGCTTATTTGTTAGCATGTTGGGATAAGTCAGTATGAAGAAAGGGCTCATAATGTGGTGTCCAACCCGGACATCACCCTTAACATCAATGGTCTAACTAATCATCCTAGAGCAAGGGGACCACCTCCTTCTTATATGACAAAACCAACTTCTATTACCTTTTACTAGTTCGGGCTAGGATAAAGTCAACTGAATCAGAACCAATATCAGATGGGTCAGTCAGGATATAACTTTGCCAATCCTTCCCAGAATTAGTTCTTCTCGGGATATTGTGACTAGCCAATGTTCACACCAAAACCTTTTTATCTAGGCGTGTCCCAATAATCTGTTCCCAATTGGAGTGCACCATTTTCCTCATAATTCTAAGCAATCCCTCAGCTACCCAATTTTGCAGTAACTCCTAGAGGAACTACATTCCCCCAGGGCAGTATGGTTTCTATCCAGACATTAGGAATGCTATTCTCCAGTAACCAGGCATGGCAGAATTGTGGTAACAGTTCTTGGCCACTCATGATGGCCACCTCATGAGTACATACCCTACGTAGCCAATAGTCGGAGATGAAGACAGCTTGCCACCCAACTTCACAATGCCACAGTTTGAGAAGTATGTGTGATCAAGAGATCCACATGCTCACTTAGCACATTACCAGGCGGTGATGAGGGTATTAAGAGTAAGCGAATAGATGATGGCTAAGCTCTTCATTGTCACCTTGGGCCACCCAATCAATGAATGGTACAATCACCTTCTGCTGAATGTAGCTTCTGATTAGAACAATCTTTCTCAATCTATGATGGGGCATTATGGTTTCAACACTTAGAAGTAGGGCGAGAGCTTCAAATCTTACTATGAGCATTGGATGGCCACACAGGTTAGTCATCAGGCTCGTTTAACCCTACCAGAGATGACAACCAAACTTCTTGATGGGTCACTACCATCTTACAGAAGCAAGTTCAGGTCTGATATATTTTCTAGCTATCAAGAAGTGTTTGATAAAGTGGAGAGGATGGAGCACTTCGAATCCATGGACTAACTTGTGAGGAAACCTGCAAAAGGGTACTAAAGCAGGAAGATAACTGCAAGATCATATGTAATAAATTAGCTTTTAGTAACTTTTCCAGGAGGTTTTAGAAATTTTTGAATAAATTGAACTTTGTTTACTTGTTTGATATCTTATAGATTGGCTTCATGCATTCTCATAAACATATGCATAATGTTATTAGCACACATGACACATCATGTCATGAAATTAATTTGGGTATAAATGGATTCAATACAATTGTAATAAGTTCAAATGATTTGACTCTTAAGGGAAAGTGAGAGAAATGTAGGTACTTAGACAATGTGTGATAGCATTTGCCTATAAAGATGTGAGATCAATAGAAAGATTACCGAATACAGATGATCCACTAACTATTGAATTAATCAAGCAAAGGCCAAATTGGAACAAAAAGTAAACAAAGTAAATTGAAGTTAACTTCTCCCAAAAGGGTCAAGCATCCGGCACAATGCCAAAGACACAAAGAAGGGGTCAGACCGTTGAGCATGTCAACAACTCCATCACACAGCTCACCAACACTTATGGGCTAATCATGACACTGTTGAACGTAAAATGTTCACTGTTTGCAAGGTTTTGACTCTACTAACTCTTAGGATTTATATTTTATAAAGAAGCCAAAAACCGTGTATCCCACTTTCCTACCGCTAAGATAAGAGTTCAAAATATGAACAGGTGTTGTCAATGCTGCTTATCTGAATAGAAAAATGGTGACCACTGCAAGTATAGAGTTACAATGTAGTTTTAAAAGATATCGATCCCACAGGGAAGGAACTAGTTCTAAAGATCAACAAGAAGAATGGAACAACAGAAAATAATGTAATTTATTTTGGAGGATTGGAATTATGGATGGATAGACAAATGTATGAAAGATTAGAGAAGATAAAAAGTACATAGATATTCCCTACAAATAAGTATAGAAAAGAAAACATGCAAAATCATCAAAGACATTACGTACACTAGATTAATTTAACAGATTCGGTTCTAGACACTCAAATATTCAATTATTCACCG
>CATIWQ010170667.1:0-10167 GCA_949673415.1 Euphorbia schlechtendalii | reverse complement strand
TATATATATGTATGTATGTATGTATGTATGTATATTGTAAAAATTGAAAGTCTGAAATTTAACATTTCAGATTAATTATATTGGTGAAATTTTTTCTTCCAAAAGTACAATAAAGATTATTTATGAGGAGTTTTGCATCATATGTAATAATATAAAAACTAAATTAGTTTAAATAAAAGTTAAAAATTAATAACAAGTATTCCCCTATTCGAGTATTTTTTTTTAAAAAGAAGCGAGGAAAGGAAACATGTTAGAAACTTTATTTATTTACATGATTAATAACTCATAATCAATTATTTTTATTTACACACCCGGTATCAAATCTCCCTAGTTATCAAAAAAATGGTTATGTTAGTTAACATGTCAGCAGCATCATTCACGGATTTACTAACCAAATTTATCAAAATGTTTAATATATGCAATAATTCAAAATAGATTACATATGGTGCGTGGATGTTAGAATCATTGTACAAAACAAATACTACATTTCAAGAATATGATAACTTGAAAAAAATTACTACCCACGATATAGGAATTGAAAATCTCACTTCAATAATATCAAATCACGTGAAATACAATCTTTCAGACTCGGTATTGTAGGAGTTCAATTAAAATGAACTCTTGAAATCTAATTTTTTCTGTACACATCCCACAGACTTCAAAGTGGACCCCACAAAGTCTCAAACCATGCTTTTAAATCTTTGCTAGTCTTTGTCATCATTCTCTGCAATCTTCTATAAATAGTCTTACCATGCTTCAACCATTACTTACACAGAGAGAAAAACAACAAAAACAAATTAGAAGAGAGAGACGAAATGGAGTTCCCAGTGATCAACATGGAGAAGCTTAATAGTGAGGAGAGAGCTGCCACTATGGCTAAGATCAAAGATGCCTGTGAAAACTGGGGTTTCTTTGAGGTATCTTAACAAACTCCTTGCCTGCAATTATTCTTATCATTTCCCATTCGTCATAAAAAAAATTACAGGCTAATTCTTGCTTCGATTTTCAGCTGCTGAACCATGGAATCGAAACTGAGTTTTTGGACAGAGTAGAGAGCATGACAAAGGGACACTACAAGAAATACATGGAGCAGAGATTCAAAGAAATGGTAGCAACCAAAGGCCTTGATTCTGTTCAATCTGAGATCGATGACATGGATTGGGAATCTACTTTTCAAATCTGTCACCTTCCCAAGTCCAATCTCTCTGAAATCCCTGATCTAGATGATCAATACAGGTTTTATTATATTCAATTATCAATTCCTCTTATTATTTGATTCTGACAATGGGCTAAAAAAAGGGTAAAAACGATGCAGGAAAGTGATGAAGGAATTTTCAGGGAAATTGGAGAAACTAGCAGAAAAACTCCTAGATTTGCTGTGTGAAAATCTAGGGCTTGAAAAAGGGTATCTGAAAAAAGCATTCTACGGGTCAAAAGGTCCAACCTTTGCAACAAAAGTTAGCAACTACCCGCCATGCCCAAAACCAGACCTAATTAAAGGACTCAGAGCACACACTGATGCCGGCGGCATCATTTTGCTCTTCCAAGACGACAAAGTCAGCGGCCTTCAGCTTCTCAAAGACGGTCAATGGCTCGATGTTCCTCCTTTAAGACACTCTATTGTGATCAATCTCGGCGACCAGCTTGAGGTACTGTAAAAACTAGGAATACCCACTTTTTGTTTAGCTTTAAAATTTTGAATTTGGACTGAAAATAGTTCAAAATGTGTTGTTTTTTAAGGTAATCACCAATGGGAAGTACAAGAGTGTGGAGCATAGAGTTGTGGCACAGACAGATGGTACTAGGATGTCTATTGCGACATTTTACAACCCTGGAAGTGATGCTGTAATTTATCCAGCTCCAGGTTTAGTTGAGGAGAATAAGAATCAAGTATATCCAAAATTTGTATTTGGAGACTACATGAAGCTCTATAGTGGCCTCAAGTTTCAGGCTAAGGAGCCAAGGTTTAAAGCCATGAAGACTGTTCCTATTGTTTAATTAAAAATTTAAATACATGGTTGGTTGGTGGGTTTTATTTTGGAATTTAGAATGACGTATATGTTTTAAGATATGTAAAATAAAACAGATGAAATCAAATGTTAGTTTGTTACCTCTCCTAATTATAGAGAAAGAGGGGATTAGCTTGTGGCAGTTTGATATGGGTTCTTGTTGTTTGTATAAATGACAAAATTAAGGTGTGCTGATTACTATATATAATTAATGAACTATCTTCATTATGCTAATCTCATTATTGCCTTACCATGTGGTATAATAGTTGCTCTTTTACATGTCAATGAGGAAACGAATTTAATTTTTTGTTCAACCTTATTACACTTTAACATACCTTTTTGTGTTCAGTAATAATTAAAATTAGAAAAAATATTGCATGCGTGAAAAAAAAGTTCAGAAACATATTAAATAAGGTATAATGTAATTGTAGAGCAAGAAGTGACGTGACGTTGGTAAAAAAACAAAGTAATTAAGAATCTTGTAAAAAAGAAACTGCAATTTGTCTTTTTCATAGCAAATGAAATTGTACGGGTATGATCTATTCAATTTTATCAACTAATGGCCTATGGGGTCGTTTGGATAGGTATTAGTACGACCTACAAGGCTCATAGTTGACAATGAGCCAACTTGTTGAAAAAAAAAATCAAAAATCTTTTATTAACTAGTAAATTTTAGTTTTTAATTGCCCGTATAATCATTGAACTCCAAATTTTCAAAGAAAGAACAATGTTATACATAATAAAATTGGCAAAAGCATTATAAGCTCATTCAACTTGCAACACTTCAAAATTATTCATAAATCTCTCTTTTTCTTTAAAGAAAAGTGCGATAATTTATTCTTTGAAATACACGTGTCAGTTGTTTTTGTTGATTTAAATTTTAAAAAATGTTATTTTTATGTTTTTAATTTTAACAATGAAAAACTGACACGTGACATTGAAGAGTAATTAATTAACGTACTTTACAAAATTGAGAAATCTATAAAGACCTACCCATGATTGAAGAAAGTAACAAACCAAAATATGAAAAATTAGGAGGGGCTAGTAACCCTAAATTAATTTAATAGGTTGGTGAAATCAGTTATTTAAAGTCAACATAATTAGCTTGTTAGCTTGTAACAGAAAAACAGGTGTTTGAGTTAGGTAACTTCCATCATCAACAAGCTAGATTATGTGTATATATTTTATTAAAGAGCATAATTTTATATGATGTTAAACGTAGAAAAACAAATTGAAAAGGATGTGGTGGTAGGGGGAATCTTTAGACACACAATTTTTATAAATTGGATAAGAAATAATAATAAATAATTGAAGAAATGGTGTGTTGAGCATAATGTGAAAGAGAAGCACATGCATCCCGCAACTTGTTGTAACCATTTTAAGATGCAATCTTCAATCTAGTCTTTAATCTATTTCCTATGAAAGTAACAATTTTCTGCAATTTCCATTACTTCTTTTTCTACTCCAATCTAGAGTGAAGACTGAAAGAGTAAACTAAATAAACATACAAAATTCTAATTTACATGTCATCACCAGAAAATTAAAGATGTCACGTACAAATTTATAACTAATTTTTGATAAATAATTATAACCTCACTATGTTTTCGCAAAATACACTATTACCTCATTGTATTATGAAAAATAATTATAACCTCCCTGCATTTTGTATTTTTCTTACTATAACCTCATTGCATTTTTAATTATATGTATTTTTTATCAAAATTCTTAACATAACAAGTATTTGTTAGTATATTTAGTTTTATTTTATTTGTATTATGAGGTATATATGTAATAACAAAAATTAAATTTTTGACAATTTGTAAGACATTTTGTAATTTTCAATGTATAATTTCATCAGATAAAATAATAATAAATAACTTTTTTGAGCAATTTTAATCCATAACATATATTAAAATATGATATATAGATCACTTTTTGTTCATAAACATATGTTATGTTAAAAAATTTTGATACAAAATGAGATAATACCAAATACAAGGAGATTGTAGTATGAAAACAAATAAATTTGTAAGGAGATATACAGAAAGGTGCTAGTATATTTTTTTCAAAACACAAGGTGGTTATAATTGTTTACTCTTAATTTTTTTATTTTTTTATTTTATAATTTAAACTCGAAACCTTTTCGCTTAAGCGACTTAAATCCATGCTACTCAAATCAACGTTAATTTTAGTCACTATTTAGCTTTCCAGACATTTCGAGAATTCCTTTAACTATGAGTTATAACCTAGGACGTTTCTAAAATATGAAAAAAGTGGTAGCATAAACTTGGAAGCTGTTTCAATTTCCAAAACAGACAATAAGAATTAATTCGGAACTTTGTTCACACCGCGTCAATAACACCTTAACACTGAAAACCGTGTCAATATTTCTATCTCAGTTTGTGAAAATAATAAGATGTGAAATTGTTATTCTGAAACTTGCTGCAAAGCCTTTTTCTTAGTATTACCGTTGTAATCTGATGATTAAATACTTCATTCATAATACAATGTCAGATACAGAACAAAATATTCTTTTTTTTCCCAGTTTCCCTATATTTGAGTTGGTTGGTAGTCACTAACTAATAACCGAATATTACACGAATCACCTTCAGTAGTCGCTAAACATTTTCTTATAAATATCGGTCGGACCACCTGAGAATACGAATGGTGCAGCATGAAACGGCCAACTACAAATTTCAGGATCCATTGATATTATTATAACAGCTTCTTATTATATCACCAACAAGGAAAAAAGAATTACTATATTTTTTTTTTCCCAATTTATTTTACAACCAGGACTGCCAAGCTTCAATTCCTTCCTTGGTCTAACAATTGCTGTTTCATCTTTTCAAGCATGAAAATGAGATTGCCTTGTGCTTGAAGGTTGTCACGTCAAACAACTCCATGAACCTTTGATCCGAAACCCTAGCTTTTGCTGCTGCAAACCTCTGGTACTCGTCAAATATCGACGATAAACACCATCTTTGCAATTTTCTCAAGCAACCCACTACACATCCAGTTCGGTGCTACAGACAAAGTAATAAATTTAGGAAAATCTTCGATTTATAGGATTTAGTAAAGAACACTAAACAGCGCGTACCTTCCCTCGTTTACAATGTATCAATACTGGATGATTCCTTGTATCTACAACATTTGAAATTGTTTCACAAAGTTAGTTGGTTTGTGCTAACAACTATTTGACTATAATAGGAAATTAATAGACTAAACTCAATGTTGTTTTACCAAGGACAACTTCGAGTGCTTCACGTATCGAGTCTTCAGGTATATTCACAAAAGGCTCCTGTATACAAAACAGAATATCGGTTATTTTTATTCAAATGGAAACCTTAACTAAACAAAATCATCATGAGCTTATCGTTCCCATCTGGTTTTATAGATTTTCTTATGTATTATTAATTTTTAATTATACCGAAAAACACCAATGGCCAGCTCAGTAGCATGATAAACTAGTCTAAAAATCATTATGAATTGCTGATAGCAAGTCCAGTCTTATGTTTCTTACAACTACTCCAGCTTTGTTCTTTGTACTTGTGTCTCTCTATGTGTAAAGACTATATTGTCATTATGGTGTTACATTAAATTCACTAAACTTGTGATAAGTGTCATACTCTTCCGTCTTCACTTAACATGCATGACCAGCTTTTTTCCAATTGGTCGAAGAAAATAACAAAACAAATGTTTTAATTGACAGCCCAAATATTGCAAACTAATGCTGGAGAGGATATTCTTCCACAGGCCATTATTCAAGTACAGGTAATGCATCTAAAAAAACATCGTCATTAAATAAAGCAGTAGAGAGCTAGAAATGATATTGACAGAATATTTGAAGCAGAAATGCTTTTAGTTCATTTTTTTGGTGAGTATATTGGAAGAACACTTTAGTTATAATTTCTAAAAGCAACACTCATAAAAAAAGAAATTCAACAGTGAAAGCTTCGATTAAATCTAGCACACCTCAGACAAGAGTCGCTAAGGTTCTAACTCTGATACCTTTTGAGACTGACAGCAATGAATTAATATATCTGTAACCATAAAATCCTTATAAAAGTATAAAACAATATAATTTTAATGGATTCCCTGAGTAGCAAGCAATCAGAGATCAACTTTAAATTGAAAAAATGAATAATGCACATCATGGACATAATATAGTACTTTCCAATCACCATCTACCGAAATTAGCAGAGTAAGCATTCTTCGTTCTAGCTTCAACATGAACACTAATCTTAAGAAAACATAATAAAGCTGATACTCAGTTTTGTCATTTCCCTAAGATTTTAACTTCTGGACATATTTAAAATGCAATTCATTCACAAAAGCCAAAAACTAGTTCATATTTAAGTACAAGTTCCTCAATCAAAACTTACAACTTGGCACATCGTACATTCTTTTACTTGATAATATCATGCATCCGCAGTGATCCTCAAACTAGTCGAAGCCATATTGCTTTTATTTAAGCTATCAAACAATAAAATTTCAAAATCTACTATAGAGCCCTAGGTTAAAAACTTATAGTTATTAAGAAACCATTTTAGGAGATATTTACAACAAATAAGTTAGATCTATATGGAAGATGATTGCCAATCCTTTACCAGATATTGAGTAAAAATAACTAATTTTGCAATAAATCAGGATTTATTTTTCAAGTGAATAAAATCAGCTCATGGAAAAGAAGCTAGATGCAATATTTATCAAAGCAGTCCAATAAACGAGAAATTATATTAAGGACCGGGTCCAAAGGACCGGATCCATGCATGTCTACAATGTGTCCCAAAAATCAATTTATGTTTTACTTTTCTATTATTATATTCATTTTTTGGACACATGGCAGACATGCATGGATCCGATCCTTTGAACCCGGTCCTTAATATAATTTCCCCCCAATAAACATTACGATAAAATGCCACAACGTCCAATTTAAACCCAATTTGGAAGAGAAAAATGGCACCTTTTTTTAATTTTCCATTTTTCAAGATATTTTTGTTGGTTCTATCATTAGAAAACTTGTATCCTTTTATTGATAGTAGTTTAATTGCTTCCATAAACAAAAACTTAAGTTCAATATGAATTTGCTTAATAACAATTATATTGTACAATACAGTACTCTAGTATTATAATAACTTATTCTTCTTTTTCTATTTCCATTTTCATCTGAAATATTAACGACCAACCATCCGGTAAATAAGTTTCTGCGCAAATGATAACTAAAGAGGCTGCATAAGAATAGGTTCTCTCCATCAAACCTAGAATTTCACAGAAAATATAACAATAACTACAACAACAACAACAACAATGATCACTAGAAAAGATTGACTTAGATATTGCAGCCAAAGCAATAACTGAAACAAATTATTGATAAGAAGAATAGACAGAATAGTGATCCAACACATTGAAGGCAACAGAAAAAAGGAAGGTAAGAAAATGACTAATAATAGAACCGAGGGTAGAAAAAGTTGTTATGCAATAAACAATTTCAGGATATTTTTAAAGCTTGGTAGGGTCGAATGATATTGGAGGCACCTAGTTAAATAATCCAGAATTTCCATTTGGATGACTTGATTCGAGTGGATTTACTACTTCAGGTGACCCAAATACCAAAAACCATTTCTCTTTCAAATACAAGCCGAATAAATAAACAGAAAGTTGGGAAATTATATTTTAAATACAAGATTAATATGAAGCAAAATGAAAATGCATCCACCGCAATTGGACAAATTTAATAGCTTTGTATGTCCGTTGTAAAATCAAATGACGAATTTCATGTGAAATCATTAACAAAAAAAAAAAGATTTATACAAACAAGCTAGTCACATGCCAGCCGTCAAAAAATGATTATGTCTACGATAATTTCTATTTCATTGATTGTAATTCCAAAAACAAGAATATACATGAATGCAAAAAATAAAAAAATTTGACTACCACAGAGAAAGGATGTTACCTGTATATCGCATACAAACAAAGACTACGCTATTATTAAGAAAAGAAAACTAGCATAGGACAAAAATGAAAGGAAAGTGAATTTATACTAGCTGGGAAAAGGGAGGATTGTGTGCTTGATAATAACATCAAAACTCATTAGCCATCCACAAACAGTGTGCATTACTGTTGAAGAATGTCATATAATAACGCTTTTGCAATTACTGTAACTCAGTAAACAAACTCAATTTCTGAAGAACGAAATTATATTATCAGAATAATGCACATGACATCATTTAAACCACTATGATCATTGATCAGTCCAGGAAATTGGTCCAAGCATTAAATTAAATGGAGCAGTGTTTATCAGAAAACAAAGATAATATATAAATAGCATCCAAAAAGTTAAAAGCCTATCCAGGACTGAAAATTGATTTTCCAGTTTGATTTCAACTAATACGTAATGCTCAAAAAGTCATTAAGAAACTAAAAAGAAGGCGCAAATCGGAAAAAGAAAAAGCTAGGTTACCTTATGGCTTTCGATTCCGAACTGGAAAAGCCTAATCCCATTACTCTTGAGGAACTCAATGGTAGGCTCGGGATATTGCTCGGGACATAAACATCTAAAAATCAGAAGCCGAGCCTCAGATTTCATCAAATCTGAATTTCAAAAAGGACTACAAAAATACAACAAAGGATTTAAAAAGCTTACATGATAGAGCGGAGACCAAGCTTCTGAAGAAAGGAGAAGTTATCGGAGTCAGGAAAACCGGACCTGAAGATGCCATTATCAACCATGGCAAAATTCAAGGGAGGAATGAAGTTGAATTCATCTCCGGTAATCGAGGACGCGGGAGAAATCGAGAAATCGCGGTGGTCAACGATATCCATTTCGATTGACTTGCACATCTCGGCGGCGGCGCCAGTATTGGCGGTGGCCATGTGGTGGTTATGGTCAATTTTCATGAGAAAAAAAAGTGTGTGCGAGAGAGAGAGAGAAAGTTGAAAAGAAAAAGGAAGAAATTGGGAATCACGAGAGATGTTCAGTTAAGGTACTGCTACAGCAGCAGCAGCAGCTTGCTTCTGCCTTAGACTTTATGGCAGTTGAGAGGGAAGAAAAGTGTGGATGGGGTGGGGCTCAAAAGGAAACACTGGTGGCGGTGGTGGCTGTAGAGTGGTGGCTGTTTGGTATTTATAGACAGTTTTTTGAAGGCGGAGGCGGCAACGCTAATTTGACACACGCGACTACCATCTGAGAATGGGTCTTCTCTTTTCTACTTCTTTTTTTCTTTACTAATTATTTTTAAAAACTAATTAACGGCTCATAATGATATTGGTGTAGGATTGAAGTGGAAACTGGGAAAAGTTGAAATAATACAAATAATAATTTTAAAATAATAATAATAATATATTTAATTTAGTCAAGTCCAATATTAAAAATTTATAGCTTCCTAATTACATAATCGAATTTCTAATTTTTCTTATCTAAACTTACTTATGAAATACGAAGACTACAAAACATATTCAAATCTTTAAAATTCATAATATATGTTATTCTTTTCCATCTTGTACCTCAAATCAGTAGGTCATTCAACTTTTTATTTTTCTTTTCTATCTTTGAAGTTTAGACTTCCATAATTTTTCCAGTAATTTTATATCCAATTTTCTTAAAATTTAATCATATTGTTGGATTCAACTATTGTTAGAAACAAATGAAAGAAATTACTTAACTCAATTTTTTAGATCCCGTTTGTTTACAAGAAAATATTGTACTGGAAAATATTTTTCGAATTTTTTAGTGTTTGTTTACCATGAAAAATGAGTCAAAGGAAAATATTGTGCAAGTCAAAATAAAAATGTAATGTAAATAAAGGAAAATATTTTCTCATAAAAAGATGGAAAAACATTTTTTATTACTCTATCAATTGACATCCTCCATTATTACTACCACCAATTTAACTATTACCACCACCCTACTCTTATTACCACCATCACTACCAGCACCAGCATCTCCACTCCATCACCACCAATACCACCACCACTTCCATCCCATTCTTGCTGCCACCACTATTATTACCACCACTTCCTCCTCAACCTCCCCCTCCATCTCACTCTTGCTACCACACCACCATCACTTCCTCCACCCTACTCTCGTTACCACCACCACCACCACCACCACTTCCTCCACTCCGCTCTCGCTAGAACCACCATCTCCTCCATCCTG
>CATIWQ010170649.1:0-33415 GCA_949673415.1 Euphorbia schlechtendalii | reverse complement strand
GAATGTTCATTGTTGCAACTCAGTAAGATTCTCAAATCACCTAGGTGGCACCGCAAATAAATAAAGAAAACAGAGAGTGATATAGTATAATACAAACTATAAATAGTGTACTTAAATGATTTCGTTCTTTTATGTAAAAAGCAATAATACTTAAGAAAACCATGATTAGTGTACAAAAAATACTCAAAAGTTGCAAAAACTGCAATCATTGACTGAAAGTATTACTATTTATTAAGAAAAATTTTAATTTGGCTATCGAAAAATTAGCACTTACTTTTAAAAATTATTCATGGAACTAAACACATTAGTGTTTTTCCGACGGCTATACCAAATATCATGTCCTCTACTCAATATTTGGTCATGTCTTATTTTATCCTTTATTTCATTTACCAAAGAAATAGCGGGAAAAAAAATTCTTTGTTGCCAAATACTATGACACATGTCAACATTAAGCGAGAAGGAAATAATTCGTTGTTTGTGTCAAAAATTCTTCCTTGGGAAGTAATTTCAGATTTGCTTTGCTTTGTGTCAATAGTCAGAGTAAAAACCCAAAAAATGCTTGAATAATCTTCCAACGCTTTCATTTAACTAAGATTGAACTGTATAATTGCTGTGAACTGCACAATTTGGACCTAAGAAACAATGATATGATAAGAAAAAAATTGCATTCTGCAACTGACATAAACCTGGCTGAAATTGTTGACCTTCAAAATGCACTAGTATTATTGTACATCCATCCCCAAAACTATCAGTTTCATTTGTGAAAGAATAGGCCCTTCTTCTTCCCTCTCTTTCGTTCCCCTGCCTGCAAAGCAATTCCCAACAACATATTGTCATTTTCTCATACATGCTTTTCAAACTATTTGCATTCAAATCCTCAACAAATTATCAAGATTCAATCACATCAATAGGACAATACCAGCATCACAGGTCACGAATTATTGGACATCTGATCTTATAGTATGCAAAAGCTATTTGTAGCACGATTTTGCAACTACATTTCCAATTTGAGCACTAAGTGAGCCTTAAGCGGGGATGGCTAGTCATTATTCAAAATTTACATGGGAAAACATAGAACATCATAGATTTTCAAGTCATTTAAATGGGGTACTAAAAAAAAGAGAGGAGACATGCAAGTTTGTAAATCATACCCGCAAGACGAATAATCTCAAAGTCAGCACAATTGTGTCTCTTGCACTGTGAAGAGGGGCAAATAGGGAAAAAAAGTGTTAGCATAGACAAACAAAAAGAGGAACACATAGCAGAAAGGCATTACATATTTAAAACAGCAAAAAAAGCTCTTTCAGATCACTGTCACAAACTTTCCAAAAGCCCAAAACAAGAACAGAACTTGCACATGAAAGTGCAATTTAAATACTCTACGATAACTCTCCTCTGGTAAATGCAATGATAGTCTATTACTTGTAGCATTCAAATAATTAACAATCATTTAGTCATATTGACCTTATTTTGTGTTTTCTGCCGAATCATACAAATGGATTTAAAAGAGCATAAATATTGAAAACTCACCTGCTACTATCCATTGAGTTGTCTGCTTGTAACACATGCTGAACATTACTAGAACCGGTGATAAAAAAATCTGTCGGCTGTCCATATGGTATTGATACCTAGTCAGCAAAATAAGTAAAATTGAGGTTATAAATATTTAAGCAATATGATCCATAGTAGAAGATTGTTAGAATATTTTTCACTATACTAACAAAATATGCTGGCTAGCCATCTCTAAATTTAACATCTGACACAGATTCTATTAGCTTTCAGTGAAATTTATAAATATTGCTCATTCCTCCCATTTCCTATCAAAATCTAATGATAGGCTACACATTCTCTTTGATTTGCATGAATGTCAAACTTTTTGAGCCCCAACCATGTCGAAGTTATGTTGAACATGAATCAATTTCTTCCTCTGAATCCTCTCTTCACAGGAAGGGTACATTTAACAAAGAACTCTTTATAATGCCCAATTCAGCAAAAGTCCATTATATGTCAAATCCCATTTTCCATCTTGTATCCTCTCTCTGGAAGACTGGAACTTTAACATCCAATTAATGATGACAACGCACACAGATGTAAGGAGGATCAGGCCACCCTTATCTTCTAACATATTAAGTGCTTCAACAAGCTTAATCTTGCAATCCTAAGATGTTGAGATCTGAACTGAACAAATATTCTGCGCTTTACGAAGGGTTATACGCTACTGCAACTTCTATCGGGCATATAATGCATAGATCCTGTGCTTCCATATAAGAAATAGAAACAATGGTTTGGTTTTCCTACAGAAAAGGGCATAGCCTTGGACTGGAACAGAAGAGAAAAAGAAATGTTTTTAACTCTCATAAAAAACAAAATTCATAAGAAAAAACTACCACAAGAAGAAACCTAAAACCGAGATGATCTAGCAATTCATGCAGGCATCAAAGAGAATAAACAAGCAAGCAAGGAATCATACAGTTGTGTTTGGTGAAAACTTCTCATTAACAACAATGCCACTTGACCCGCTGCTTTTTATGGTATAACCTTCCTTCTTTATAGCCAAAGTTGCCGGCTCCCGTATGCCAAGATATTCAGTCTGTAACAAGAAACCATTCATTATTTAAAATTTAAACGAAAAGAAGAAAAGATGAACATGAACCTTTGTTCTCCCACAGGAAGTCATACCGATATGGATACTCTATAGGAAGCATGGCCATTATAAAGGGTCTTTTCAATATGGTTCTGCATTTCAGGATCTGTAAACAGAAAAGGAAGAAGTTATACCATAGAATCAACAAAGTAAATGCAAGGAGGAATTCTTAGCGTGGGAAAGAGAACTTTTTGGTATTTTATATACCTCATAATTGTTAGACGATGTAAATAGTGATGCTATTGTCTTATGGTTAACTGTCAGAATACTTTGTACTACAACAATATGGAGCAAAACAAGTTCTGAACTCCAAAAAGAATAAAACGTCTTTATTGACATGCCAGCATAATCCAAGAGTCACAATGGACATGTAAGGAAGGAGAAGACTGTTACAAAACTGATATTTAAGATGCTAACAACTCAAGGACAAGTGTAGAAGCTTCAACAAGCACTTGCTTTACATTCAACAGATTTAAAAGGCACCAGAAAATTCGTTTCTTTACAAACTCAGATTACTCAAAATACATTCAAATAGTTCACTCTAACCACTTTGAAGTCAAGCACTAACCACACACAATCTTTTTTTGCTCATTTGCGAACACCTTCACAAGTTTTCCCTGCAAGAATTAGCAGAGAGAAGGAAACCAAATTAAAAGAGACTGTCAGATAGAAAATCCGTATCACAGATTAGAAATAAGAAAAATCATTCACTTGATTCCACACTTGTATGCACAATTTTGCATGGTGAGCAGCATATGAGTGGATGTATTGGACATCTCCATAAGCCAACAAAGGATTTAATCATATCTGCGTTGTAAAAATATTATGATGTTGAAAAAGCAAAGCACCACACAGAAAATGTAAAATGGTAAATTTTGGATTTTTCATTTAATTTCTCGCAACATGTTTCTTGTTTGACACATTTGGTGGGCAATTAATATTACATCCCCAACATACTTCATCTTGATTTATGGCTTGCATGTACCAAGTATTTGGAATGTTTATTCTAGAAAATGCAATGATAGTTTAAGGAATAAGAACTGAACTCGCAGAGTAAGTTTTTAATTGGAGAATGTTATGGGAATTTAAATATATGGCATGAGAAAGCAAGGCAGAGGACAGGAAATGAATTCAAAATTTTTTAATGCTCTGAGCTTCTAGCTAGTGAGAATGAAGTTTCTCTCTAATTGTTCTCTATTGAAGGGTTCTATTTCTGCATCTTTCATGATTTCATCTTTAATTGTTCTCATTTTAGCATTTCCACAGTTCAATACAATCCACTATTCCACTAAGTTCTAATTTCTGTCTCTGCTTTCTATTTTGTATAGTAATCTCAAAATTGGCCCATTTGCTGGATTAATCAATGGAAAGACAAAAACCACCATCAATGAAACTAGAATTCAGACTCGATTAGATTCACACAAGAAATTTCAGGATTTACAATTTATTAGCGACCTTTCTTCTGGACACCTTAGACAAGATATTTTCAGAACAACAACTTGGACTGCTCCACTTTTGCAATAATAAAGTAATTCATGATCAACTAATGACAGTAGAAGAACTTGAATACAGGTTATAGTGCCAGACTAGGGATTAATATTTTAGCTAGTTGATTATACAGAAACCAGGGCCCTGCCATAGGTTGCATGATACAATTTAATCTTTTAAAAAACGAAATAAATAGTTCTTTACAATTTAAGAATGCAGTTTTTCAGTTGTAATATCGCATAATTTAGTTCCCAAGTTTACATCAGCAACCTTTATTCCTTTATTTTAATATAATGTAACACAGAGTACTCGAAAATTCAAGTTCAAGGACCAGTATGTCCTTACATGAAAATGTGAAAGGCTTGAAAGATAATTGAACTTGAAAAGAAGAGAAATGTACATAATGCATTTGAAGGGACTCTTTTTTAGTTCAAAAAAGTGAAGGAAC
The DNA here is from genome assembly GCA_949673415.1 of Euphorbia schlechtendalii. NCBI lineage: Eukaryota > Viridiplantae > Streptophyta > Magnoliopsida > Malpighiales > Euphorbiaceae > Euphorbia > Euphorbia schlechtendalii. Next base: position 28,835 of record CATIWQ010170649.1, on the reverse strand, counting down.
ATCTGATTTCTATTTTTTTTTTCTTTTCGTCATTAAAAAATGAAAGCAAGAATAATTTGACGGATATCTTAAATACGCAGGGATTTCTACACAAACATATGTACATACATGGGTCAACCAAAAAGATATTGCAAAGAAAAAAAACTGAGAGGTTATACCTTGCGTTTTCTATCATCCAAAGGCTGGACTTCTACAGCAAGATAAGTGTTAACATCGTCAGCAGTAATAAGATAATTTGGCTGCTTAGCTCCTGTAAAAAGATTATCATACCAGATACGAGAAAAATTAAATGTATATATATCCATAGGTATATAGATGACAGAGAGCAACAGAAAGAAAGGTTACCATCAATGTAATCAACAGATCCATCTTCCAAATGGCGCACCCACTTGTGAAACAGAGTAAAAAACTATGATTTAGCATTATATGGAAATACACCATATGCTCAAGGCATACTATAAAATAACTTCAAAAATCACTTTATGGTGAAAACCAAGCAATCTGGAATGGTACCTCAAAATTACAACTGGTGGTTCCATTGATAGAATATCCACAAGCCTGAAGTTCTCGTCCAGGAAATGTTTCACCTGAAATTTGGAGACCCTCAATAGCAGGCAAGGGATCATCATCCGCAGCTGCACATTATAATCATAATATCATTATATCGTTCAGACGATTAACAATAATGTTTAAAACTAATACTGAAAAAGAGAATCGCCTTACCCTCAGAGATGGAAGAAAATGGTTCTTCATGAACAGGAGGAAGGTAAGGAGAATATGAGGTACTAGGATCATCAAGCGTTGTGGTTCCCCAATTGGTTGAAGATTCTCTCTCATTCTGGTGCCCCTCTGCTTCTGGATTATCCATCTCATTGTTGCTAACAGGTTCTCGAAATGTGACTTGTCTACTGGTGGTTCCTTCAGCATAATGCACAGTACGTGTATCAGCCGCAGTAATTGCATATTGTGCTGGCACATCATTTGTAACAGAGTTCCTGGAAAAAAGAAACAAAATGGATCAGCAATAAAGGAGACGTATAGAGAAAAGAAGAAAAATCTCCTTGATAACAGTCATAGTCTAGAGAATTGAAATATTCATAGCTTAATCAAAGTGACTCAATATAGCTTTAGCCGAAAGAGATTATTTATCTTCAAAATTTTCATCAAAACGAAGTAGTACATTACTGTAAGAACCAAAGAACAAACAGGAAACTTTCCCATGCTACCATAAAAATTCAAGAGACTCAACTATTTTCAGCCACAGCTAAAACTTAACTTCAAGAAAAGATGGACAATGGGGTCCCAAAATAGCACAAGGCAATTTTCAACTAAAAATAAAGGTTACAGAACAATACCGTATGATTGTGTCATTCAAGTTTACTGGTTTCGAATACTTAATAAGTGCATAAACCTATGAGAATAAGAACTTCCTTTGCCAATGCCTGATGCTAACATTACATGGTTCCAGCCTATGAAAGGTTAACAGAAATGATGACCTATGATAATGAATTCAATTGACCAATTTGGTTAGCTCACATTACTTGATAGAAAACCACAAGTTAGTAATTTTTTATTTCACTGAACTAATAAACAAGCTCCTACAAACCACTCATTTATCTTCAATTTTATAACAAAGTTCACAATTTTCTTGTTGGAACTGGAAATGCCTAAAATTTTTTACCAGTCAGATATCAATTTTAAAAACAATACAGACACTTAAAGCTCCACATATTTTGAGTTTCCTTCCTATTAATATCATCTCCCCCACAAATCTGACTAACTGTTATGTGTTGCTTCCTGGAATGAAAACCTGCAAAGTTATTTACCAATACAGCCACAAGGTTCTACCATCCTCTCAGATTCACACTGATGTCAATCCTATATTCATCTCCATCCATATCAACTAACAAACATAAGACTATTATTCTAAAACTAGCTGAAATACATCAATCACTTTCATGTCAATGTCATTCATGAACAAATAACAAACTAACAAAACTAACAACTTCAACAGAAAATCCAGATTCTCCTACAAACCAATGCGCACTATGTATACAATCATCAGGCATATACAGACCAGCCGACATAGAAGTTCAATGAAACAGAACCCACCAACACATGGAGATGGTTGTAATTTGTACATTCAGTTCACAGTAGCAGTCTCCATTTGACCAGGCTCACCTGCTTGCGAGAGGTGAATATCTTCCCCTATCATCTGCTTCCACGTTTTTGGCAAAGCCTCCCAAACCCCTCTGATGATGGCTCATAACTTCCCATCCCGCAGTTTGTGCATCAGGGGAAGCCATTGGTATATTTGTATTATAAGTTGGCTGCGGCACCAATTCAAGCCCAGTTTTGTTCTGAAAACAAATAGAAAGGAAATATTATTACATAATATTAGCAACAAGAGAAGCACACCAAAATTACCAATGCTGCAATGGATGGATTAGAAAGTGACTGAGATGCAGCGTTTAAATGGTTAACATCCGAACGCCAAGGTGCTAACTGATACTGGGATTCCTTGAGCTTTGACTAAAATTAAGTAAAGAAAGTCATCACAAACCATGCATAATAAAACCAGCAAGTGAACAGAATAATATTTGACGCAAAAAATTTACACATGCTCTGCACAGCATACCTCAGTTTGAATGAGTTTCTCCTGGAGGTGCCTGCACAGACCCTGTTGAGAACAAAGAATATAACTTTGACAAATAATTGCTGAAATAATTGATGTAAAGAAAGCAGTGTTACCAAAACTAGCAGATAAAGGGACCAGGTTTACAACGAGCATGGGATAAAAAACAAAGAGCCAAAATAATTCTGTCAAACCACTGACAAATTTCTTGAAGTTCTAAAAAGAGAAATTTCTAAATACTGGCATGTTATAATCCCCCATGCCACTCAATCACTGTAACTCTCCATGTACCACTAATCTAGTTTCATGAAAATATATACAAATTTGGTTAAGAGAAATAAACTGTTGTTCAATATTCTGTTACGCCCTCATCAATACAAGGTCCAACATTGCGAAAACACATAGCTATAGTCAAATAATGCTCCTAAAAAATCCAATTATTCAAATAGGAGTCACTTATTGGCATGTATAGTATTTAAGTTTGGGGTAAAAGCTTGGCCATATGCTTTATTTTCCCAAGACACTGACTGAATAAGCAGAGAAAATTTGTTAAAGACTGAAGTGGACAGTTAATGCATTTTGAACTGTAGTATAATCACACTAATTTGAGAGCAGTGTTTCAATTTTGCGATATAAGATACACTCAAATGTTCCTGTAAATGTAATACATTGTCACATTTCAGTTACCAAAACTGCTTAACTTACAAGCACAAGGTTCTTCTCAATAATCATTGCTCACAAAGGCTTAACATCTTGTCCAAGTGAGAAAAAAATGTCAAGCTAGCCATTTACCAGATCTCTACGCAATTTGCCAAATGACAACTATGATATAGGCTAAACATGTATATCTAGGCCAGGCATGGAAGAACGCCAGAAAATTCATCACAAAACCTGGAAAAACTAAAAGAATCCTTGGCCGTGAACTAATACCAAAGAGATTAGGTCAGTGGATGGCTCCAGGCAACTTTAGATGAGGACAAACATGGTGCATATTAAGTTGTAGTAAAATCAAAGCAATGCACATTATTTGAAATTTTGAATACATAAATGTAGATATTAAAAAGTGACAACAAACACCTATAACAAAGGGAGGAAAATTATATGCATTTCAACTATATTCCATAGACATTGTAAATAATTTGACACTGACCCTGAAATTGCTAACAATTGATTGAGCATCTGGAACTTGTGGCTGCAAAGAATACTCTGCAAGAAGAGGCAGCAAAGATGACACAAATGTTGTTCTTTCTTGGTGTGCAGCCTGGAAAACCAGAATAAGGACCTCAAACTTCACTCTGATAGCATTAATCCAAGAGAAGGTGGCCAGGCCCCCCACCGATAAATTATTGCAAGCAAAGATGACACAAATGTTGTTCTCTCTTGCTATTAGCAGATGCATTTATGATAATCAGTGATCACAATGCCGTTTGATACATTAATAGCATATTGATGTATTCTTATCAGTAATCACAATTCCATAAAAGACATCAGCTCTTTCAAGAAAATAGCCTTAAAAGTGCTAAATGTTGCCCAAACTGGATATAACATGTAGAGCAAAAGAAATGAACACTTGTACTTAATACAACAAAGGATTTAAATCACAGAAGTTTAAAGTTGGAAGGAAAGAAAAATAGAAGAAATTTCTACAAAAAATAATTTGACTTTTATGATTAATTTTTCACATAATTTAAATAAAAGCAAACTACAGCAACTAAAAAATAATGAACAGAATAAGATGCACACCTGCAATTCATATGTTAGCCTTATATTTTCTTCTATTATGTCTTGTCTATAGGAGAGAGCTTTTGATGCAGCATCAGAAAGCTCATGCTGCTGTTGATCAAAGGCCTAGTATGGAAGGTAATATATTACCTCATCAAACAAGGGAACAAGAAAAACAAAAAGGTCAGATTAACTTTTGATACAGAAACGAGATAGGACTGCCTACCAGTCGCAGATAAGCAATGCGCTTTTCCAGAACATACTTTTCGTTGCGTACTTGGGCTTCCTATCAAAAATGTTTCAGCATTAGGCACTTGATTTGCATATTTTTATGTGAAAACACAGGCAAAACAAATATCTTGGAATATTTGACCAGCTGTATTCTCAATCTACCTTCATAGAATAGTCAGAAAGACGTTTTTTCAACTGCAAAATTTCTTCTTCATGATCTCGAATCTTTAAAACAAAATCATAAAAACACCATTCGTCAGAATTCAAATACTCTCACTGCGCATAAGGAAAATGCATGAACATATATATGAAGGCCTTCAAAAACCTAAAGTTAATACCTGCTTCCATTGAGCATCAGAATTCTTTACTTCAGCCATTTGCATCAACCCATGCCCAGCCGAATTTAACTTTGAATCATATTCTCCTTCCACTGGATACCTAGGAGAAACACAGAAAGTTGTCTCAAACTGTATGTATCCTCTATTACATCCTTGAGTTCATTTGAATTACCTTTGATGAGATATTGATTGAGCAGATGGTGAAGATAACTGAGAAATTCCAGTATTTTCTGCAGGTGAATGCACTCCAGGAATTATCCTCCTTGTTACATTGATCTTGCTGCTTTCCAATTGGCTTTCTGCTCCTCTCTTTATGGAAGAATCCTTGTCATTATGTTTCAAAGATTGGTTAGGAACTAGCATACCCAATGGTCCAACTGCAGAAATAGTGCCCATGTTCCTAATCTTATCTGCAAGATTGCCAGCCGAAGGAATGGATGGATGAACATCATAAGGCCCATGAATCCGCTCATTCCGTTGATCATTAGGATGAGATCTCTTTGCCATTGAATCATCTGTTTTCTGCCGTATACCACACCACAGCCAATGAAAAGGTGAAAACTCTGCTGAGCCATGAAGACTACAACAAATTGCATACCATAAAAAGCATATGCTGGGCAAAAATATACTACCATTTAGCAGTGAAATTTAAATCCCAAAAAAATGCAGCACCAAGTACAACTTTTTTCCCTATTGTCTTTGTACTGCATGTGAGACTTTAACCAAAAATAATACTTACATCAATCACCCCTAGATTAAAAATAAATAAAGCAAGAAAGAACTCCATCTAAAAGTGGAAGTGAAGATTATGTATCAATTACGAGAAGGACTAAATCTAAATGCAATTAGACCTGAAATTTGGTTATCATCATATTAACTTTGGAGGCCTCTTGCAAATATGTTCTTATGCGCATGCAGAAAGTTAATCATAATAATATCCATAAGAACCAGGCTTTCGTTCAGCTTACAACAAGATGAATATATAACTAAGGAGAAGTAAGCAATAGCTACAGTGTAAATTTCAAATGTAATTTGTCAAAGAACATTGCAAATAACTTTCTGAAGTCTAGTTATTGTTATAGATATTTCAAGCCATGCACCAGATTCGAACAAGATAATATTTTGATCATAAATCGTTCAAATTTCACCCACTCAATAAACCATCAACAGTTACACATTTGAAGTGAAACCATAACGCAAGATATGGCAATACAAGTTTGCACAGACAATATAATCAAAATCACATGCTTCAAAAAGAATCAGGTGTCATAATTCACCTTCAAGAAGTATAAGGAAACGAATTATAAGGAAAATAGTTACTTACAAATTTTTCAAGTTCTTGAATTTTTCTGTGTAGTTCATTCCTTAATAGGGTGTTCTCTTGTACCTGAGAAGTATAGTGCAAAAAGTGACTAACAAACAACACCGCGGAGAGATTTTTTTAACCATATAGATATAAGCTAAACACATGTGAGACCAAAAATCAATAACGAGCCTTCATGTTCACTTCGTTAAAAGGATTGAAAAAACAGAAAATGAGAAAAATCTTGCTTAATAATTTCAACCAACAAGCAAGCGAAGCGATATTATTTCACAAGAAAGACCATACCTGTTGTTTGATAGTGGCTTCCGCAGCTTCAACAGCTTTCATAACCTGAAACAAGGTGTCATTATTGCTGGCATTGGCGCTTGAGGTAGTAGCGTCAGAGTTGGCGTTACGGCGAATATTGAAATTACGATTCGAAGTTGAAGACGAGGCGGAATCACTCAACGCTAGTCCCGACATCGTACTGGTTAGCTTCCCTTCAAGAAGCTTATCCATGGCCGAAATCCAAGCAAAGAATCAATCAAGAACAACTTGTATAGCATAAAACTCCGCGGAATTGAAAAAAGAAAGGCAAATATCAGAAATGGAGACGGAAGAAACAAGAAAGGAGTATCAACGAAAGTAGAAGAAAAGGAGTTGACGGAATAGGAAATGTGAGAGAATTTGGAAACCCTAAACCCAATCAAGAAAAAACAGAAAGAAAGAAATGAATGAATTTGAGTCTCTCTTTCACACAGAGTGTCAATGGGAGGTCATGCGCAAGAAAGGCCGCGTGTTTGGGAAGACTTTATTATATAAATCAGCAGATTATTATTTTCTTAATTTTTATTTTCCTTTGTTTTTACTTATATGTAAAGATGATGGTGATTATAATGATAATCAACAATCATCACCACCATAGCGGTTAAATTTTTTTTGTATAGTTCTAAAGAATCACATGTCTTTTTTTTTAGAAAATATGTTGTAGACGTTTGAGGTTAATAATCCCGCTGTTTCTGATTGTTTTATTCAAAAAAAAAGTTATCACATAAGTTTAGATGGTAAAACAGAGTTTTAGGGCTTGTTTAGATTTTTTTTCATTTCAATTTGTAAGTGTTATTTGACTTTATTAAATAAAAAAGTGAAATTTAAGAATGATATCTCTATATATTCCTTACTTCCTTTACATGAGGTGGTGGTGAAGGTAGAATCAAATCAGAGGTAGAGATGGCGTGGAAGTGGTGGAGATAGTTGCAATGGTGAAGGTAAGAAAATGAAGGCGATGGTAGCAGAAGTTGAGGAAATAGTTGTGGTGTTCATGATGGAAGTAATGTCAGAAGTGATGGTGAAAGAAAACACGGTAATTGCATTTTTAATTAAAGAATGATAATATATTTATTTTGCAAGAAATAGAATCACTTGAAACTTTAAAATCTATGGGAAAATTATAAATGATATAATTAATCATGCATCTTTACCCCCTAAATTTGATGTTAAAATTTTATTATCTCCCTAATCTTTCAAAAGTTTCTCTCAATCCCCTGAATTTGGCAAAAGTGCATCGGTTTACCCCTGAACTTAGTAAAAACGTATCATTTTACCCTTGAGTGTCACTTGTCAGCTTTTGATTGGGTAAGAAAAAAGACATTTTTGAAAAGTCAAACTAAACAAAACCTGACATGTGGTATTCAAGAGAAAAATTGATATACTTTTACCAAGTTTAGGGGGTAAATTGATACATTTCTGCCAAGTTCAGGGGACAGTAAACTTTTTTTGTTAAGTTTAGGAAGGTAAAAATGTATTTGCCCATTGAATGATTTTCTGGTGTTAGACATTTTAGGTTAGGCCATGATATTTCCATCTCCATCCTCTTTAGAAATTTTTAGGATTATTTGGATGAGATTCCATGTCCCTATAAGGGCAAGTTTTCATGAGTATCAAAAATTTTAATCTCGTACGGGACCTCAACATACATTATCACATGTCATTCGTAAACATGATATAAGCACAAGACATTGAGAACGGATTAGCAAATACTAACGTGAATATAATTCTCTCTTCGAGACCTAGGCTGATGCACTTATTTAGACCCTACTTTTTTCAAATATGTATATATATAAAATGTACCAGTGATAAAATAACTGTTTGCATCAATTTCCTAGTTTTTTTCACTTTTAGGGTAATCAATTGCAAAATTTATGCAAACCCTAAAATTTTAAAAATTTCAATACAAACTTTTGGATATGTGAAAATAATCACATGGATTTACCACTGTTCCAGAAGTAAGCAATTATTTATATCAATGAGTTGATTAGTATCCAGCTTGATAATGCAACTGTTACATACATCTATTGTTCCAAAATGATTATGTAACATACAAATAAATGCATCGTTCATCTAGTCGCTTAAGCTTGTTATAGTTAGATTGCTGTTACAATCTCACAAAAAAATATTTTAGAGTAAAGTGATAAAATAAGCAATTGCACGCTTTATGCAAAAGTGAAATTGATTTGTATTTACTATTTCATCTATATGTGGACCTGATCTCGTAAAATCATATCGAAATCGTTTCATTTAAATAAAACATATTTTTCCTTGAGACCTCCAAAAGTTCCTGAAACTTACAATTTCAGAGAGCTAAATCTTTGTGTAATTTTCAAGCATCAAAACTTTTTATAGAAAAGAGAAACTGGCATTGATTTCGTAGAAAAAGGCGCAAACATTTACCGTTAATAACTAAATAGTTGTTGTTCCCTGTTATTATCATAATCATAAATATATGTAATTCAGTCAAAAATAAAAGTACATAAGAGCATGTTTTTCGGGAAAATTAACAGTAAATAGTTTAAATTCAAACTCGCCCCAAACGACAATGACTCAAAGGCCTCTTACCTTTAAATCGAAAGAATCAGTATGCTAACAGGTAACAGTGAGAACAAAATAACTGCTTAAAATTGCATAAAAAATCAAAAATAAATTAAAATGCATAAACAAAAAAATTACAATAAAACTGCTCAAAAGTTTTCACTGATCAATCATTGATAATGCATAAAAATATCACAACAATTATCTTCTTTATTCCTGACTTCACTTAGACCTGATTGGCTTCAACTTCATTTGAAATGCAAATTATTAGTTGGCAGATGTGTAAGTGTAAAGTAAAGGCTGTCATTTAACAATGTTCAGTTCCAAATATAACCTGGATTGATTTGGGTTTTAGCAAAATCGGAACAAAACAAAAGCAAAAGCTTGCAATCAAAGGAGCTAGGAAGGTAAACACTAAAAAGAAAGGCATAAAATTTTAATTTGCCCAGCACTTGCAGTTCATTGCATTACCAGAAAGGATTATATGCAGGGTCAAGAGTAATTAATCAGAAAATAAATATAACAAAGCGTATTGATCAAAGAAAGAAACCCAATAAATTTTCAGAAAATCGATCAATTTACAACATGAAAACAACCAATCCATCCGGATTGTGAAAAATATAAACATATGCAAGTATACAAAATCAAATTCAACCATCAATGCACTTAAATCCCCTACAAACCCACAACCAAATCCCAAATAAAACAGCACAAATTACCAAATCCAAAATCAAAACAACCCAAACATGTTTCCTCCATATTTGCTTAGCCTTTTGCTTGCTATCACCAAAATAAAACCCATTACCATTATGATTCTTATGCATTGAAACTGAAAATTCTCTATTCATCATATAATTCTCATTCTCACCTACATGATTTACCTTATTGTCCACCATTGACCCAACAAAATCCTCTCCTCCGCCGTCACTGCCTCCCCCACCACCGGCGCAACCTAATGCTCTCTTCTTTTTCTTCATCATCAGCATCTTCCCCGGCTTCTTAAGCAGAGGACTCGCTATACCTCTCGAATCCAAGCTTAGCGTCCGATTGTCCTTCGTTAACACCGTGAACGAGTTAACCAAGTCAGAATCCAAAGCTAGTATTTCGCGTAAAACAGGATAAAAAGTGCTTTGAAGACATAGATCAGTAGGATTATCAAAGTCTGCGAATGGATTAGACGCCAATCGCTCCTCGAAAGCCATCTTCACACGGTCTAAGAACCAGACAACCTCCGATTTGGCAAGATCTTCATCGAAGATCACAAAGTATGTGATCTCCGATTGAATTACGAACTTGTAGGTCTTCTTTCGAACCGTATGGGAGAAGCTTGAGTGATGAGATGGAGCATTCTCTATGCATCGTTTGCCAATCTCTTCAATTCCTGGATGTTTGGGAGAAGAAAACTCTGAAAGAATAATTGATCCTTTTGCAATGCACGCATAGAAGATCAGATCTGGATTTGAAATCATTAGAAAGATTGAATTTACTGATCTCTCTCTCCTTAAATTATGCAGAAACCAATGATAACTTGAATTTGGGGGAGAAGACGGGAATAGGAACCAAATTGCAGAAACAGAAATTTGGCATTGCAAAATCGAAAAGAGAAATTCCTCTCAAGCTGAATGCTGGATTTTACTGTCAAATAAGATACGGTTTCAGAAGCTTCATTGGGGCTTTTTTTTTCTCTCTCTCTCTAGGGTTTGGTAAAGAAAGAGAGAAGAACAGAACATTTGATACAGCGATAGGTAGAAGAAAACAGAATAACGGCTACGAAAAATAATTAGCCCTCTTTGTATAGTATAATTACGGATGTGCCATTTACTTTATAAGGAGGCCATGTGTATCATTAGTCATTAACCGTGTTTTAAAAAGTGATGATCGAATCGGGACCTAGGCGGGGATTAATCGGGGTCTAGGAGGATTTACGCGCTAGTCAGTAGAGTTTAGGCGCTAGACGTAACCAGGCGACGGCTCTCAAAATAGCGCCTAAGCGGGGCCTAGGCAGACCTAGGCAGGGATTTTTAAAACAATGCTCATTAATCGGCAACAAAAGTAAGCTTTCTGTCAACTTAATCCCTGAATCACAATTTTCAAAATATAATTGGTTTGAGTTTTTATAAATGTTATTCTACGATTACACGTAATATTGAGGATATAATTTGTACATTCTCACCAAATTAGAAAGTTAATTAAAACTTTTTGAAAGTGTAAAATGATATCCTGCTTTTATTACAAAGTTAAAGAGGTGCTGATGTATGTATTTAGTGTAAATACCAACAAGTTAGTAAATTGCAATTACTGCTAGAATCTCTCATATTAGTGGCAATTATATCAGGTACTTCCATTGAATTTTTTCAAAATTTTTTTCAAAAAAATTTACGGTTCGAATTTTTTAACATTTTACATATAATAGCGTGTATGGTGCATTCAGATGACACTGTGCTTTGCCAAGTTTGCGGATTATTAATATTCAACTGTTAACTTGTAATGAAAGATAAACAAGAGAAATGTATGAAAAATCGTAAAAACTACGGTAAAATTATTTACTATAATAAAAATCTTAGATGTTTTTTTCAAGATTTAATTCTTTTCATTTTCAGTTGCTAATTAGCAATAATATAAATTAGCAAGGGTAAATTGACATTTTACTAGGTACACAATTAGAATTGTCGAATCTTAAAATAACAAGAAAACATGTTGTCAATACTAACAGAAAGAAAGAGAGATAATATTTTTGTAAAGATGAAGGTGACGGTCAAAGATTTTTAGAAATTAAAAGCAACACTAGACTTTTTAATATCAAATCTAGGCGCCAACAAATTAATTTCAAATGACAACAATTGATAAAGAAATGTCATCCATTTAAATTTGGCTAGATGCATTTCCTGAATAAACCTTAACTTTAAAAAATTTCCATCACTCCCTAAATTTGGTAAAATCAACATCTAATTGGAGAGGGGAAAATAAAAAAATGACATTTATATAAAGTTAAATCAGATTCTGACATATGAAGCTGAGGTGATAAACTAATACAATTTTACAAAGTTCAATGAGTTAATTAGTTGAGCCATTTGAAAGATGGTAAATAATTATAACCTTCCTATGTTTTGATAAAATATACTACTACCTCCTTGTATTATGAAAAATGATTATTACCTCCCTGCATTTTGCGTTTTTCATACTATAATCTCCCCGCATCCTTAATTATGTGTATTTCTACCATAATTCTTAACATAATAAGCATTTTGTTGATATATTTAGTTTTATTTTGTTTATATGATGAGGTATGTAATAATAAAAAATACATTTTTGACAATTTGTAAGATATTTTTGTAACGTTCAATGTATAGTTTTTTTTAGATAAAATAATAATAAATAATTTTTTTAGCACTTTAATCCATAACATATTAAAATATAACATATAGGATCAATTTTTGTTCATAAACATACGATATGTTAAAAATTTTTATAACAAAATAAGATAATACCAAACACAAGGAGGTTCTAGTATGAAAAAGACAAAACGTAGGGAGGTATAAATTATTTTTCAAAATACAGGGAGGTAATAATGTATTTGTTCAAAATACAGAAATGCTATAATTATTAACCCTTTGAAAGATTGGAGATTACATTCGATAAAAATTATCAAATGGATCTTAATGCATGTAGCCTTAAACTGACGAAACAATGCATTTAAAAGTAATATCATCATGCATTTAAAAGGTAATATCATCATTGATCAGTACATATATTGTTTGAGAAGTATTTTCAGGGACATCTCTTTCAAATATTATATCATTTACAATTTAGGAATATTTGTGTTAGCTCAACTTAGTATTTTTGTTCAATTTTAGCTCTTAACCTTTAACATCAAATCCTTCTTTGAAGAACATTCTAATTCTTTAATTGGAGGAATTGATTTTCCAAAAAAATTATCTACAAGTTTATATGAGCTAGATAAAATTTATTGGTAACGACGTCTCTTTTGGAGTTCATATTTCACTTAGATAAGATATCTCACTCTTTAAATAAGGATAAAAAAACTGAAAAAATATCATAAGAAAATGCGTAAAAGTGTCTTATTTTAACTTCTGATTGAAAATAAAAATAATCAATGATAAAAAAAAATTTCTAAGTGACTTTATTAAACTTCCGATTGAAAATAATAATAATCAATGAAAGAAAAATTTTCTGGGCTTCCTAGATACAGACAACACAACAACTTCAAGCATTCACTACTGTCCACAAGTATTTTATCGACTAGAAAAACTGTTTAAATTAGCCAAATTTAAAATTGTACGCATAAATTCAAACACTAAGCTTATAATTTTCTAATTAGTAATTTGGCTCCACAAGGAACTCGCTCATTTTTATGTCGAAAATGTGAAATCAATAGTTAGAATTATCATCTAGCACATTTTTTTTTTGTCTCAGCTGTGTTTTGTCTACAAGGAGTTAGCAAATTTTAGCCAAACTTGCTTTGATTGGGACTCCGGCAACATATTGGGAGTTCATTTATGATTTCAAATTGGGAAATTGACACACTAATAAGCCAAGTTTATGTTGAAGATGTTGAGGTTATCCCACGTCGAAAATAATAGAGGAATACGAGTGATATATAAGTGAAGAATATTGGACCTTAACACAAACCAATTAATTTTGTATTAAATTGGCTCAACCTCACTTGTATGCTTACTCAATCTATAAAGGCCAACACTTTCCCAGCCCACGAATTCTCTATATGGTATCAGAACGAGAAAAATGTCTGAAAGCTGAGATCCTTCTTCAATTGGTTTTGATGTACATCACGTTAAAATACATACAATATTAAAAAGAAGAAAATAATAATAACAATGATAGTGAATGTATAAATAATAAACAAAAGGAATGATAAAAAAGGTCTAAACTATAAACTCAAACCCACACTGCAAGTGGGAAGAAAAAAAGGAGAATAAGCTTTGAGAGTGGCCCCTCTTGAAGATAATTGCAGCTTTCTGGCAAAAATGCACTGCTATTTATCTAAATTTATTCAATAAAACCTTTGTAATTATAATCTGGCCTCGATTAGTTTTATACTGTGTAAATTTGGATAATCTAAGTGGCATTCAAATTTGTCAAGTGAGATATACCTGACAAATTTGTTAGCGAAGGACTTAATCATCTGGCATTTACAAGTAGAAAGACTATCTAAGACCAAATCAAATTACTGAAAAAATTTAGAAAAAAAGTCATGCGGGGCTTTTTCTTGTTTTTAAAAATCTGTAATGAATGGAAGGCACTTAGCTGACATAGGGAGGATCAATGAATGCCCATTCAAAGACCTGTTCATATTGAACTGCAGCATTTTCCCAAGTGTAATCCTTTTCCATTCCTCTCTTCATTATTCCCATCCATGACTTTTTATGATCTCTGTATGTCTTCACTGCTAGTCTCAATGCCTATCATTTTCACATCTTTCATTGGATACCATGTTTCTGGTAGTACTCTTAATTTACTGAAATTAAAATTAAACCCCAAGAATGCACCAACTGCCCCCCCCTCAATGCCATGTGTCAACTTCTGGTTGGAGAGAGAAAAATTAAAAAATGACATATTTCAAAAGTCAAACCAACCAGATTTTAACACATGGCGTTGAGGGAGCTAAATAGTTTCCTTTTGCCAAGTTAAAGGGAATATCAAGTCCTTTTGCAAATTGAGAGTGGCATCTGACTATTAGAGCCAAGTTGATACATTTGGCCTAGATAATATAATTGACTTACCGATAGCATAGATTCTTTTGATAGAGGAGAAAATGTCCACCTGTCCAATAACAAGAAATATGAAAATTTTTATGTCTACATCAATTTCAAATGCAGTTCAATAATATAATTTGCTGATGTAAAATGGTTGGAGAAAAGCATTTGTTTTGTTATTTATAAACTCTAATAAAGGAGTAGGTTTGAATAAAAATAAAAGAGGATTAGATTAACAGGATCGAAGAAAACTTAATTAAAAGTAAATTATGATTCATGAAGCGCCAGTGGGAGGGAGATATGCTAGTCTGAAGCTAAAACCTATTGGGGGCTAGATTATCTAAACTTTGACAATTTGTATGGGTAAAATTAAATCTGGAAGAGATAGAAGAATGACTTTTGCTGGAGAAGAATAATGTAGAAAAAAAGCTCAAGGAGAATCACATACCCAGTGCCTTCTCCAAGACCTCCATTTGCAAATGGATCAAACGTTTGTACTGTATCCTGATATATACACAGCAAGATTGATTTGATACATATATATATATATATCTTGCACACAAAACAATTTCAGCCTCATAAAACATTTTCACTCACTCTAAGTCCTCCAGTGGCATGAACTACTGGTACGGTTCCATATCGCATTGCATACAATTGATTAAGCCCACAAGGCTCGAATCTTGAGGGCATTAACAGTACGTCACAGCTGTTCATTTCAAAAGTAGAATCAGTGTTGTACAATTAACTTCAAACATAGTGATCAATATTATATATCTTGCACTGCATGAAAATTTCAATTACCCTGCAGTTATCCTATGAGATATTGGGACATTAAACCCCACCCAACCTCGAAATTTGTCTTTGTATGTTGACTCGGCAGATCTCATCCAGTCTTCATAGAGCGGGTCCCCAGACCCCAGCATTACCTGAATACGTAATATACAACATCAGTTGTCTGAAGAAAAGCTGCTATCCATTTAAAGGGAGGGAAGGAAAAAAATAAGAAAAGCACCAAGTCAGATTTGAAGGGATGAAGAAAACAAAAACGAACCAAGAAAAAAACTCACTTACGAATTGAATATCATCTTCCAGCAGCTCAGGAACAGCCCAACGAATCAGGTCAATGCCTTTTTGATAGTCCAGTCTCCCAATGAACCCAATCTACAAATTTCAATTTCAATCAACTTTCAGAGATAAGCTTCAGTAAGTAGCAGAGTGCACCTTAAAAGAATCAGAATGTTACCAATGGACATTCCGGTCTCATAGGAAGACCCAATTCCTTTTGCAAAGCAATCTTACACTGAGCCTAACAATTACCGAGAAATGGGGTCAGAGAATAATGCTTCAACAAAATTAGTTACAGTGAAAAGAAAAGGCAAAAATCTGAACCTTTCCGGAGAGATCATCAACAGAGTAATGGAAAGCGATATGCTTATCTGATGATGGATTCCATTCATTAACATCAATGCCATTTGTGATTCCTAGTAGATATATACATCAATTAAGCACCAAATACTTGGATTGAATATACAAAAAGAGGGGCCTATAGTCTTGGATAAGGCATTAAAGGAAATACCATTCAATACCATCCTTCGACTGCAAAGCAGCTCATTGAGCCCATATCCACCTTCAACAGTTGTTATTTCCCAAGAATAGCCCTGCAATTATTATTATTAAAGTTTCAGGATGGCAAAGAGTAAGTAATAATTGTGGATTGAAATCAACAAAGAACCGGTATTACTAAGGACATAAACTCGTAGTTCTTCAATTCTCAATGACTTGACAGGAATGTCAATCAAATAGTGGTATCCAACTTATACAATTACTGAAATTCAAGATTTAATAATAGCATAATGACCTTGCTAACTGTGAGAATTCGATCAGCTGTCACAATTGCACCCTTTAGTACATTTACAGCTTCACCTCTGTCAAGAGCATGGGCCCTTGCCCATGTTGGGAACACCCATTCCAGCGCTCCATACCACTCTGAAGGCAGTCCAAAATTTTGATATGTAACTGCAGGTTCCACTCCCTTGCATAAAAAGACAAAATTACTCAAACTGGATTGAAAATTTGAATCTTAATCACCTAGAGTATTATTCATTCACTTTGAGGATTGCAATACCTAAGAGGAAGATAAAGATGTCATAAAATATATAAAATAACAAAATAGGCATTTACTTGATGAGCTAAGTTATGTATCACAAGAACACTTCGGGCGTCCTTATAAACGCCATATGGACGATATTTGGCTGCCAGGAGTCTGAATCACAGCACAGAAAAAAAAAACTAATTTAATGATTTCAACAAATTGCATCTGCAATGTACACTTTACACAAAAATTATCCAACAGTTTCAAGGGTCGATGTGGAAATAATTAATGACAATCAATTACTGAATGGGCCATTTATTACAGAGAAGAGAAAACAGCACGAACAACAAGCATCTAAACAGAAAGGACCAAACATTTTTTAGCAAACATGAATTAAATGTAGTTATTATCTAAGAAATGCTTACACAGGTACCAGTCCAGCATGCCAGTCATTTGCAAGGAAAAGACATTTTTCGCCATAGGTGTAACCTCCAAGTGGAGGGACTAGTGGAGCTTCACATGCTGCATGGCAAAGTAGAGTGAAGCGAAACTGAAAACCAAATAAGACAAAAGAATTTCATTAATCCTGAATCAAAAACTTCAAAATCAAATACCAGTCTTCTAGCAGGAAAGAGTAAATTACCTGATTATCACCAAATGCACCAAAGCTATCACCATACGGATTTCCAGGACGTTGATACGAAGGATGGTCAACAAAAACCTAAAGGAAAATATTTGCTTTTATCACAAAGATGCAAAGAGGTTACAAGAAAAAAAAAGATGCAAAATTAACCATCACAAAAATTAATTTTTAAGAAGCTGCATCCAATATTTAGAGGGATAAAACTCTCACCCAATCAACACCTTCCCTATATTCATGGAAAAAGCCAACTTCTTGTTCACCTCCAAAGCAATTAACCTTTATGCGGCACTCTAAATCTGAAGTATTAGCAAAAATCTTATCTTGAGGACTTCCATGCAAGTATCTGGGAGAAACAACCATCACACGATGTCCACGTCTGGCAAGTGAAATAGGCAGAGAACCACAAACATCCCCTAATCCACCTGTCTTTGAATATGGTGCTGCTTCAGCGGAAACAAAAACAATATTTTGTTTTACTTTGGCTTTGACTTTGTCCTTGCCTTCATTGTCCACTGTTTCTGCAACTCTATCAACATCTTCATGAGATTTTACTGACTCCCCATCACCTGTAGATCAAGTTCAAAAAATTGAAGAACTCTCATCATTTACCAAATTCGAGACTGCAGAACATTATGTTCCGAATTTCAGCCACAGTCAAGACCAATAACTGCACAGTTCACTTTTCGAATTCGTATAGCCACAAATACGGAAGTTCTGAATTCAGTGAGAAAGCATTGTTGCAAATATCAAGAGATTCAAGAGCACAGTTCAAGCACGTAGTTAGTTAGCTACTTTTTCCTATCTCAAAGAACAATGAACTTTGACATGTAATTTATTGTGGTGATTAACTAGCCAAGCAATTTACTATCAGATTCAGTATTATATTAAAGGTCCAGCGACGATGCATATCCTTGAAAATGCACTAAAACAATCATTTACATTTCCATGTTCGAGACAAACCTTAAACTGATGAGTATTATTGATACCGCATCTTCAAAAAGGCAGGCGGGCTAGAAAGTCAAGAGTCAGCATTCAATTGTGTACTGTTTGGAGCATTATTCTGTTTTTTATGTATAAATATGGATTTTGAATAGGCTGTATTACACCAAAATAATTCAATTGGTGTCATGATGTGCTATTCCTTCAAATAACCTAAGCATCTTAAAGGAACTGATTGAATTCTCTTGTTTAAATCTTGCTTTTTTTTAGAAATTATTATAGGCAGAATCTAGGATGCATTAAGATACAAGTAAAGTTTTAACACAAAAAAAGGAGCAAGGCATCATCTCAAGAGAGCTGAAGGCTCCTCAGCCAACTCCACAGAGATACGAAGCTAATAATAGAAAGTTTCCCCAAAAAAGTAAGGTGTCCAGGTACCACAATCCAACTGATAATGAAATGCATTATAATAATCAAAAGTCACGATCCGAATTTTTACTTTAATCTAATAGAACAATGATAAATTATTAAACATAAATATTATAAAAAAGAGAAGGAGAGCAATGATTGAAAAAAAGAGAGAACTAAACAGAATAGTACCAGAGTGAGAAATGAGGTTAAAGCCAATAACAGAACCAGATTCATCACGCACAGAACCGAGCAAATGAGCTTTATCTCGTTCCTTAATATTATCCAGAGCAGAAGAGGCATCGCGTCCAAGTGCATCTGATCGGACGATGAAGAGAGGGCCATTTTTGGGGGTAGGTCGAGTGAAAGAGAGCTGAGTGAAAGGGCAGAAAGAGGAAAGCGGTAATTTAGGAAGGAAGAGAGAAGGGGAAATGGAAAGAGAGTCCATAACAGAGTAAGCAGAGGAGAAGAAAGGAAGACTAGTGAGAGAGAGAGATAGATGATAGGGTCGAAAATGAAAGGAGAAGCAAGGAAACTGTGATGAAGAAGAATAGAACAACACATTTAAACAGCTGGTTAGATTTTATTAATAACAATAAATAGATCCATAGAAAGCGCGAAAGCCAAAATTAGATCCTCCACACTCCACTTTTAGTAAAACCCATTCATTCTTTTTATTTATATTATTAATATTAAATGCTTCCTTTTGCCACGTCAGCGTTTCATGTGGGGCCACGTCAGCCTTTCAGGTTAGACTCTCTCTGACATGGCACCGTCTCTGCCGCAAGCCCTTTGCATTTGTTTTCCTCTGAGGTGATCCCTCAGGAATCTATGTTTCTTTGGACCTTTTTTTAAATATCTAAATTCATCATCAAATACATTTTTACCTCCTTAAACTTAACATAAAAGGTTTACTGTCCCCTAAATTTTCAAAAATTTCTCTTAGTTCCCTAAACTTAGCAGAAGTGTATCAATTTATCCCTTAAACTTGGTAAAAATGTATCAATTTTATCCCTTAAATGCCACGTGTAAGGTTTTGTTTGGTTTGACTTTTCAAAAATGTCTTTTTTCTTACCTAATTGAAAGCTGACCGGTGGCACTCAAGGGGTAAAATAATACTTTTATGCCAAGTTCAAGGATAAATCGATGCATTTTTATCAAGTTCAGGGAGTTGAGAGAAATTTTTAAAAATTCGGGAGGTAATAGAATTTTATTGCCAAGATTATGCATTTAGCCTAACTTCTTTAAATGAATTGGATTTAGGTAAATACAAGCATTTGTGTGAATATAACTTATTTTATTAATTTTAAATAATTTGCTAGTTGCTATAACTAGCATACCCATCCTCGTCCGTAAGATCCACATTTCTCTTTTATTAGAACATTTTGTATCCACTATAAAACAAATCGTAATGATTATCATATTTGTAAACATTTTTCAAAAGATAGAGATTATTCATGATCACGTAACTATTAGAAAAGAAAAATTGCTACAAAACAATTACTTTTGCACAAATTCTAATGGTTTTTTTGCCTCAGGATACACCAGTGATCAATTTGTCAGAAATATTAAATGGAAGTAGGACATTCACTTTATAGACAGCTTGTTTCATTTCCCAATCCAAAAGAATTGGCATATTTTCATAACTTGTATCTGAAATTTTGAATATTGATATATTGTTCTGAAACGTTTTGGTAACCAAAACTATAAACTTTATGTATAAGACAATTCAGACACGTTTCTAAAAAAATTTAAACTTATGTGCATTTTTCGATTAGTTGGGAGATTTGATTATATTTTTATCCACTTTTAATTAATGCTGTTATTGCTTCTAGTTAATGATATTGACGTATTCTTTTATCGAAAATTAAAATCGACAATCAATCTTTGTATTTTAATTATTTATATATATTATAACAATGAAAATGAATCGTGGTTTCAAATTAATAAATATATATCTCTACTAGTACTGATTGTAAATTTACTCATATTTCAACAATTATCATTTTCGAGGTTCCCGTGGTATGTTCATTGGCCTGGTTGGGTAACTTTCCGACCTGATCGGGAAATTATAGCAAGGATCGGGTCCTGTGAACTTTTTTCTTGCATTCTTAACATGCGTTCCATAAATTATTTTGTACTTTTATATTATTTTATTAATTTATGGAATAATTGGAATAATTTCATGACCTGATCAAATCATTAAAAGGCATGCTTGAATTGGACAGGCATTCATTTGTTGGGTTCATTTTAGTCCAATAAAGTCCAGCATTTTGGTGGGTTGGACTTCGAATTTTAAGAAAATATCCAAGCCCAACTTTGATTTATTTTTAGATATTCATTTATAACTTCTAAATTTGTTATATTGTTTTAAAAACGTTTGTCATGTATTTGTGGTAGTTTGACTAAAAAATAGAGAATAAAATATAAGATGTAATTTAGTGGACTAGCTTAGACTAAACTTGAGATTGATATTCTAATCCTAGCATGAATAGTATGAACCAGAATTTCTTTAAGTGCAAGCCGGACAAATTCGGCAATACCACACCCAATGAGCATGCCTTAGCTAGAGTAAGAATCCTCGTTTGGTCAACTCTGAAATTAAACAACAATCCGGCCATCTATTAAAGAACTAATGAATACAATAACATATAAACTCAAGTTGAAAGTCTCAAATTAGTTAAAGAAACAAACAAGTTCCCAACCCTTGCAGAGCTATTAAACTATATCACAAAATGCCAAATATACACACACACACACGTAATATATAGAAACATACAAAAAAAAAAAGCAACACTAATTAAAGTGATTCCTCCTCCAACAATGAGCATCAATGGGAGGCAACCTCCAATCATCCACGTCACCAGCCGGGCTAGGGCCGTAGCCCCCAGGGAGCCTTTTCGACCCGTTACGGTAATAAACCGTTCCTCCCTCTGAGCTCGACGAACCACGCACCAATCCTTTCGTGGAGGAGTTCCGCTGAGGCACATAAAGCCCCGGCCGCTGCTGCTTCGATATTCCCTCGGTGCGAGCCTTGGCTTTAGCAGATTGAGTCGGGGCCATGTAACTCGGTAAATCGCCGTAAAAGCTGGAGCGCCTTTGATGTATGGTTGGTTGGTTGGGTGGTGGAGTGATCCCGTCCATATCTACTGTTTTTTCGGACATATTGTCTTCGGTTGTGGTGGTTGTTGGTAAGGCCATGAAAGATGCATCATTTGGTGCCAAATTAAGTGCGTTATTATAATAAGGTCGTGATAACATCCACCTCTCTAACCAATTCCAACCCCATCCTTCTTCTCCGTACTGTCGTTTCTCTTTCCCGTTTGATTCTATTTTCATCTCTTGTTGCTTCTGTTGCTGTCAAATCCTAACCACTTAGATCGCAGCTACTAGTTGATAGACATAATTAACACTATATCCGAGTTTAAAATACTAGAATTACATTTTTAAGTTGTGACACTTGTATTTGCTAGCTAATACTCATCTCGCATTAAAATAAAAGTTATTGCATGTTGCGGCTATAAAGTTTGTTGTGACCGCATGTATCGATAACCAAATAATGTGACAGAACTTTGTTGTTATGGACTTGTATATAATACAACAGCTCTCGAATTTTTTTACGAATTGCCTTTTTTTCCAAATCTAAAATTCTTGTAGCGCGAGTGGTGAGTTTGTGCCTGTACTTGTACGAGCTTAGGACATTCACTGATAAGATGCCGAAAGAGTAAAGACATATAATAATAAAAAAATTTGAAAACCTAAATTATCTATGATTTTGAACTTTATTCTACAGAGCTTCCAAATGAAGGTTGTAAAATTGGGTTAAATATTAATGAAACTGACCTGATGAGTGGACTGATAGGCATAAGCATAAGCAAGAGTTCTCTCCCTTTTGATAACAGCATCATGTTTCTTTGAAGCAGATTCCATGATTTTGTCTGAAGCTTGATTTCTGTTATCCCAACTTGATTTATTTTTTGATGAGTTTCTATGAAAGATAAACTTTCCATGCTCAACGGGTCTCATTATTCTTTCTTCTTCTTCTGCTTCTTCATTTTGTAGTAGCTTGTCAAGTCTGCGGGCTCTGACTCTAGATTGGACACGTACCAATGCTTGCATGCACCTCATTGTCATTTGTGCTTGCTTTCTTACATTATGCCCTCTCACCAATGCTTGTATCCTTACCAATCCCTTCAATGCCCTCAATGCTCGTCTCGCCTAAAATAATTAATATTTGTATTAATGTCCACACCTAGTTTGATATATTGCCTTAATACCCTTACCACTCAAGCCGTTTACCCTTAATTAGTCAAATTTGTAATAATTATTGCAGTACCGGATTGAATGCCGTGGGCAAAATAATATAGAAACTAATAAAATTGGCAAGTTATAATAAAAATTAACTCTTTTTTTTGTGTAAACTAAGGTTTGATCTTATGACCTCTTATATCAATGACAAAATACTTACCAATCCATCCACTATTAAAAATTGTTCATTTTTATCTTTTTAACATTAACAATTAAATTATCAAAAACTATTATTTTTGGAGCCCCTTCCGGCTATTGGCCCTGGGCGGTCGCACTCATTGCCCACCCCAGGGCCGGCCCTGAATTATTGTGTACAACCAAAAATTTGAAGTATTGCAGGAGTGAAAGCTTGATAATAAAAAAAAACAATTTTTTTTCTAACAAGACATACATTAGAAAGGTTTATATATATACATATATATATACACATATATATATACATATATATATATACACACACATATATATATATATATAATGATCGAAAAAATGCTAGTAACATTTACATAAAGATTACTATTTGTAAGATGTGCAAAAAAAACTGTTTATTTCAATAATTTTTTTTAAAATTTAAAGGGAGATTTGAAAGAGGTAAGATTTAATCACGGGTCCTCCCATCCAATTTTGTGGATGTACTAAATAAAAAATATAAAACACATTTTAATTTAATTAGGCATGCATATTTTTTTAAATAAAAATAATTCGTATCCCATTACAAAGTCAAAATATGCACATGTTGGCAAAATTATTTTGAATGAAAAAATTAACATCGTTCGTTGAATCTGAGAGACATTATATTAAACCCGTGAATAAGTCAACGCAAGGATAATAGAAGTCATTAGCAAAAGCACAGATAGAAAGTGAGAATTAATGGCCTAAATGGCATGGCATGGGAAGGCAGAGCAAAGCATTAGATGATGAAAATGAAGAAAAGCAGCAATTAATCAATTGACAAGAGAGAGACGGAAGAGAGAAGTAATTACAAGATAGCCCCTGTAGTGAGACTGAATAAGGGTAGCAGCTCTATATATCATATTAGAACGTCGACGACGGTTGTAGCCGCCGCTGCTGCCGGCCAATCTAACAACCTTAGCAGCCGCTTTTGCTGTTGCAAATGCCACTGCATGATCAGTTCTACCTTCACTCGCTGGTGTACTACACAATGTACTGCTCTCTTCATAATTATTACTATTTTTTATATGACTTTCTGCTGGGAAATGTTCCAATGATACTTCTTCTGCTCCCTCTTCTCGACATTTCACATCGTCCTCTTTCTGATATAGTATTATCAAATTTTGTCACTCTTTATCCAAAAAAAACATCTCATGATGGCTTTCAATATTCATTAATTTAAAATAAAGTTTGGGATTAAGTCATTTAACTTTAGCATTTGGGTTATTTAGTATAAAACAAAAAACAAAATGATATTTTGGGCCATTGCCTATCAACCAATTGCCATTTCGAAGTTTTCTTTTTAACCCGTACTCTATATAAAAGTAAAAGAGTATCTTTGTTGAGCAAAAAGGTCAATTTTGATCTAAATATAAGATTTTAAATGGGCATTGAGTAATAGAATAAAAGCCAAAAAGTCAATTTGGCACATGCGATTGATGGTTTCGTATATACATGTCCTGATCGATGTCCAACTTTTTCTCAAGTGGGTATATATATTATTCTGAACTAATATTACTTCAAAATAAATTTGCATCAAATAATCTTTAACTTAATTTATAGAACATAGATGGATCCTTTATCCTACGGAAATCTTGGACTAATGTACAGGAAAAAGTTTATTGGCTTATGTATTTTAAGGCAAATTGCACCTGAGACTTGTTTGTGGCAGTTTATTTTGACTCGTGTTATTGTAACATTTATATATAAAAACTGAAACCCAAAATGCTAAATGACGCCAAGCACGAAGCAAGGTTTTCGCTTTAGCTATCTTCTCTGTATTGATTGATGAACAATGTTTGGCCAAAAGCAAGATATCAGTTGATGACAATATCAATTATACAGCATATAATACCCAAATCATTTAGTGCAATTATGCCCCCAATTTAGAGAAAACAAATGAGGGAGCCGGAAATTTTTGGCATGATAGAGATACAACAAAGCAAATCACATGCCTAATCTCTACTAATGATGTGATGGCTTTGGTGTCATGATAGTAAAATGTCATCTGGTTTCTAGCTTATTAGTTTGGGACCATGTTTTTGTATATTCATGGTCTTAAATACCACTAAAAGAGTAGCTCGTCTTCATTATTGTGGACCTATATGTATTTATATCCTTATAATTGTAATGAAATAAGGCATAATATAAGGAAACACAACAATAAAGAAGATTTTTTTTTCAACATTATTTCCATGGAAAAGAAAAAGAACACATTAACCCAACTTTTTCTATGTTACATCATAATTGTTACCCGACTCATTTTTGTAAGAAAAATTATTATGAAATTTTCAACACTTTTCACATAATATAGTCTCGATAAAAATTACGCAAAAATATTTTTATTGTTTAGTAATCATTTAAAGTAGAATTGTTAGCATGAGTTGGAGAAAACTTTGATTATGATTCATCATAGAAATAAAGTAGCTATGAATCTAATATTAAATTCGATTTCCTAAGTATTACAATGAGTAAAATTTTTATATAACCATTCAAATAAAAAACATATTAGATCAACTATATAACTCTTATTATAAAATTCATAAGCTAAGAACCAAAATTAATAGGATGGCGATGGTTTTCAGAATAAACAAAAATTAAACTTGGCTTGAGCAAATGATGATCAAACCCTTGATCATAAGCTTTTGAGTTTTGCAAATGAAGTGTAATTAGAGGGAGCCAGAGGTTATTGGCTGTGTTTTCCAAAAGAGTATGCGATGGAATTGTAAGCAGTTTTGAATAGGAAATTGCTAAGCTCGTCCTCATAATTGGTTACCAAAAGAAAAAGTAGATGTGAGTACCTTAATTTGAGAAGGAGACAGGTTCTTATATGGATTGGAAGACTTGAAAACCTTTTTCACCGACGAAAACCAACCTCCTCCTTTCTTCCCCATCGAATCTGCGATAAATGTTTAATTTCACACAAAGGAAAGTTTCGAACAGAAGTATAAAAAACGAAACGTTTCGTAACGGAATCTCATTGATCGGACACCATAAAAATGAGATCACGTTGCAAAAGCGAGCAATTTAAGTAGATACATACCTCTTCGATCGAGATATTTGAAAAGATGAATGAAGCGAGAGAAATGAAGAAGAAGAAGAAGAGGAGGAGGAGGGTGAGAGGAGCAGTAACTGCCAGTGGCGCGCTAGTGTTGATCAAAATCACATTTATGCGCAGTTGGTGGGAAGCTTGAACAAATAGGATCAAGACACGTCATATGGGTAGAGCAAATGTGGCACGGATTGTATCGTTACGGGTAATAAATAACTTTTTGGGTAAACTACAAGCACATCACACCTCCAAATTTGGTTTGTTTTTGTTTTTTTGGGTCTAAGTTGCTCACCTTTTAAATCATTTAAAGTCGAATAGAACAAATGAACTTCGAAAAATTTAATTCAATTATGTTTGGAATGTTTTATATTTACTATATCAATTACATATATTTTTGTGATGTAGGTTATGGTGGGTTTTTTTTTACAAAATACATATTACTTTGCATCTTATTATCAATGGATCAATTTCTACACCGTTAATCTAATAGTGATATTGATCTAATGGTGACAAGGTATAAAATAATGGAAAATTTATTTTTGACAAATTCACCATAGAAACTATCGTATTGTAATATGTTTTTCAAAAAATTGGTGGATTATATAAAATGTGAATGCATCTATCTAATTTGATGGGATATGATTATGGCATGATTAGTTTTATGGAATTCTAAGTTTTAAGAATTGCAAATCCAAATTTTGTTCATTTCAATTAAAAAATTTGAAATTATAAATAAATTTCATAAAATTTAATGGAATTCAGTTATTTAAAATAATTCCTAGTTTACTTATGATTGTTTAATTTATTTTTTTGCTATTCTGATTTTATTTTGTTTTGTTTGATGAGATCACTAATAATTTTTTCGTGGAAAAAGTTAAGGCCTAATATGAACTGAGTGAATTTCATGATATTTTGTGTATTGCAATTCGTTTTGTTGGTTGAAATGATACAAGTATTTTGTTTCAAATGATAAGAGTTGAATTATATGGAATTCTAAAAATAAAAAATTTTATTTAATGTAATGCAATTCCATATATTTACTATGACATACCATTTAATGAAATTCTGGAAGTTAATTCCAAATATATTGAAAAGAAATTCATATTTTAATTTTTGGGAAATTGTAAAAAATGTAGGGTTTTTGAAACTTATTTACAAATAATAAGTTCCAACAGTTAGTTTGTATTGTATAACCAATTTTAAGTTTCAGTTTTCACTCTATACGTTCTACATATACACTGTTTTATCAAGTTTCAACTGCTCCCTTTTTTTGCATTGTACGTTTATCTCCATCAAAATCTCTCTTCCTTGTTTCGATTATCCTCGATTTTCTCTAGATCGAAGTTTCTTCAAATTTCTGTTTTCTGCAATTCTTAAATTCTCTGCACAATTTCAATTTTCTAGCTTTCGACCGTCTTTTTTTCAATTGAGAATGAGGATTCGTAGAATTGAAATCCCGTTGTTGCTGATAGATTGAGGATTCGTGGAGTTGAAATCCCGTTGTTGCTGATAGATTTCATTTTGTCTCTTTGTGTTTGTTTTTGTTGTTAATTTGCAGAAGGATTATGCAATTTTTGTATTGTAATTGATGTGAGGATTTCATTAGACTGCATGCAATTGTAAATTTATATACTAATCTGATTTGTATCACTCTCATTGGTCTTGGGAAGCCTACTCTTCAAAGTATTCCTGAACTTAAATCAGCTGATTAGGTGTAATTAATTATCTTACATGTTTAGATAACTTTCTAATGCATTTTCATCACTTTTCAAGATTAATTTAACACAACTTGTTCTTCATACCAGTTAGATACCAGTTTCCTACCAGATTCTAACAAGATGCGGAAAATTATAAGCTAAATACCAGTTAAATAGCAATTTCCTACCACTTTCTTACTAGTTTTGATATTTTTTATTCTTCATACCAGTTAGATACCAGATTCCTACTATTTTAATTTCAATACCAGTTAAATACCAGTTAGATATCAGTTTCCTACCACTTTCTTACTAATTTTGACATTTTTGTTCTTCATACCAGTTAGATACCAGATTCCTACTGTTTTAATTTCAATACCAGTTAGATACCAATTTCCTACCACTTTCTTACTAGTTTTGACATTTTTTATTCTTCATACCAGTTAGATACCAGATTCCTACTGTATTACTGCTAAAGGTTTATAAAATAGTTTTTGACTGAAGAAGTGGTAATTATTTAGATAAACCCTGGCAAATTAGATGCTTAATTACCATTTATATTTTATAGCTACTCAATATTGTGGAGTTTGACATCTCTATTTTTTTCTTTCTGACGTTTTCTGCTTCCACTCTTTGAATATTTGTTTAAATGTCCAAGAAGAATAATAGTATTAGAGACCATAATTTTGTTGTTTGCAC
>CATIWQ010170614.1:0-25962 GCA_949673415.1 Euphorbia schlechtendalii | reverse complement strand
AGGAAACAAGAAAATTGTTTCATTCATTTGAAACCAATCCCAACAAAAACAAAAATGAAGTAAAGCATCCAATTTGACTCACAATATTTTTCATGAACAATTACTACATGTCAAAAGCACGGGGCAGTCAGTGTATTACCTTTACTGAAGCTTTACAATGTTGCAAAGCAGACTGCAAGTCTCCCATAATGCATAATGCTTGAGCAAGATTATCATGAGTCTGTAAATGATAAACCATAAGCATAGTTGTCAAATCAAGATTCGAATCGAGAATCGAAATCCAAATTTTTTGAATCGTGAATTGAATCGTAAGATTCGGTTCAACTTTATAATATTAGAAAAATAAAATATGTAACATTGTTCAACTTCATATATATTATCATTACTATTTTATAATGTCATATTTCACATATAAAAAACTAAACTAATCAAATGAAATTTATAAAAAATTATAGTTAACAATCCATAAAAATTATTTGATATATTATATCAATTATATGATGTATTATACTAAATAGTAATATATAGAACATTTCAAATGATATATTGAACATTCAGTAATAGAATATATTAGAAAAAATAGAGTCAAGTTTCAAGAGTAATTAATGCACTTGAAAAGGAGTGCAATGTGGGCATATGGGTTGATTTGGCCAATAGGATCCATCTATTCTATTGTTATTAATACTATTAAAGGACTTGAAACCCGTTTATTCATATTATAATCTGAAAATAAAAAAGAAAAGCATTAAGTGTAAGGGTAATGGATGTCTTTAAGTCTTCTTCAACCTTCAGCCACCTTCATCCCAGATTAGGTATACTGTTCAAAAAAGCATGAAAGGCGCCATCCAACAGAAATGAAGGCGGCTAGCTGGTCTGAAGTTCACAAAGTCTTCAAGAATGCAATCCTTATCTTCGATCTCTTCATTTCTACTTTTCCTCAGTTTTGTTCATGAATGGTGGAATCGGCATCGGCCGATTCACCACCGATTCGAATGATTCTACCACGATTCATGGTGTATTTCGATTCACCCCATATATTCGAATCTATGTTGGGGTAAATCGAATCAAATCGTACGATTTCAATAACTATGACCATAAGTCACAAATATGCTACCAAGCACACTCTAATTTCGCACTTGGTATGTCTTTCGCATTATTCACTTTATAAAAAATCACACTTTAGCTCCAGCTAATAGACCAAATATTCCCTCGAAAAAAAAATAATCAAATCTCAATTCTAATATGCATTTGTGGTTGGCTAAATGAATTTTCTTATCCATCTCTAAGTAAGAAATGCAATATCTCTAAAACAGAATGAAAGAGAAATGTCATAATGAATTGCATAATCTTCATATCGTGGCCACAGTGAAAATTTTATGAGCATAAATAACAGTTCCGCTTGGAAAATTTGTAGTTTAACTGGTTAAGTGGAGCATACCTCTGCAATGCGCTTGTTATATCTATGCAAAATAGACCTCAGAGAATCAAGGGCTCTTAGAGCATCTACAAGAATTTTAGTTGATATTTCTTTCACAGCAATTGCATCCTGCAAACTATTAGCAATTGAAAAAAGTATGCACTTATAAGTGTATTGTAGGTTATTAATTACAATAGCGACTCAGTAGTCACATCATAAACCACAATAGATAAAATAAAAACCATACCTGTTAATATAAACCCATGCTTTACTCATGGCGTTATGAATATCTTCCAAATTGCAAGAAGAACTGCACTTTACACAATATCCAGCTTGAATTTGTCGAGTCTCATTGCTTAGCTTGGATGCAAGGTTGGCGACATTATTGAGCTCATCAACCTATAATAAATAAATACATGTGCAGTCTGAAGATATTAAAAAAATACTTTTAGCAGCATTTTTGGATTCATATGATATTATCCCTCTTAGGAGTATTAATGTAATCTATTTATGGAGTGCAAACTTGCAAGAATCACCTAATGATAAGATTAAAATTCCAATGACAGAAACAATAGTACCTTCAAATGCAGTTCCATATTCGAAGTTGCAGGAACTCTGGACAAATTCTTGAATTTATTTGTTCCAGAGTTGATTAGAAAGCTATCAAGGACAATACCGTCGCAGTTAGGATTGATACAATGAAAAGCGTTTATAACAAGGTCAGAGAGATTCATTCCTGAACACCCATTGCATAGACATCTAAATGAGTACTTATCTTCCAAAATCTTGAGACGGTCTATACAGTCTAATTCCCCGACCTGTAAAACAGACTCCACATTTACTACTTTGCCTAACATTTTTAACACAAACAAGAAAAAAGAAAGAAGTCAGAACACTTGAAGCACATGGAAACATAAAATAACAAACAGATACAGGTATATTTTATACAGTAAAATATGTGTTTAAAAAGGACCTGAGGACCATAGGACAACTCCAGAGGACAACCTGTAGTTACACATTCGGTTGTCCGCATAAAGAGAGTACGGGAAATAAAATATGCATGGATGTTTGGCAAGCAAGAATGGTTGAACAAACTGCCCATTGTATATATGGCTTGACCCACTGGAACCTATCAAACATAAGAAACTATCAAGTCCAACATGTAAGGCAGCTTGTTAATATAGAAAAGAACAAAACACACAAATAACTAAGTATGATAAACTAATTCATACGGACAAAAAATGAGATGAAAAATTCAGAGCATAAACCTGTTCAACACTACTTGTTGGAGCAGCTCTGGTTTGAGAATCAATGGATTTCATACAGACAACTGCCATAGCATTTACTCTAATTTGTGACAGAAGTATGATTGTCTGCATGCACATTAGCTTGTAAAACAGAAGATAATATATTAAGAAGTTGAAAATGAATTGAACATCCTTATTCAAATTTTAAAATTCTTCTACTTGTCATTTTGATTAGCTCAAGACAACTGAAACGGCTACATACTGGGAAAGGTATAATCAATTCTAGACTTGAGTTGAGGAGAAAAAAAATCAGATTTAACAAACTATCCAAAGCTAAATGGTTTTGGGTCAAATGTTGACTATCCATAATTTAACCTCTCTATTGCTTTAGTTATGTACTTTTTCCATTTGAACTATGTTTAAGAACGACTGGTCTACCAAGGAAAGTGAGATAGACAGAGACGAAACCTGTGATAAAGAGACTCCACTAATTGTAATTTCAACGCCAAAGAAGTTATGCAGACAGTGCAAAAGAACAATAGCATATATATGCAATTCCAT
Organism: Euphorbia schlechtendalii; assembly: GCA_949673415.1. Lineage (NCBI taxonomy): Eukaryota > Viridiplantae > Streptophyta > Magnoliopsida > Malpighiales > Euphorbiaceae > Euphorbia > Euphorbia schlechtendalii. The sequence continues at coordinate 22,737 of CATIWQ010170614.1, read as the reverse complement.
TTTGCTTTCTGGGTTGATTTGTGAATAACTGTGAGCAAGATCCTACAAGGCAAACAAATGGAAATGAATTACTTATATTAACAACTATAGTGTACAAGTATACAGTATATTGTTTAAGATATACCAGGGTGCCCAGCAGGTTAAAGTCCATTGAGTTTCTTCTTTGAAATATAGTCTTTGCTATTATTCTACCAGCCAAAACTATATCAGATGGCAATACTGCAGGCCAGTGCACACCATGGCATTCATGTTTGTGCTCAAAAAAGCTTTTATTGTGTAGTTCTGAGTCACTAGATGAAACGACATCAGCAATATGCTCTTTAACATTTTTGGGAAGGCTTTCATTGATACCTTTTTCTGTTTTGTAGTAACTGATTGTCTCCCCACTCGCTTGTAACTGGCAATGCTGGGAGCAGTACAATGGTGTGGAACATGATATACAAGGGACCATGTCAACTGGTAAACCATTCAAGCAATAATGACAGTATTCCTCTCGACAATTTTTCAGTACAATCTGTAAAGGTCCACAGAAACTCATAATGTCATCAAATATGCGGCATGTATATTAACAAATGAACTAACACGAGAGTGTAACAACATTTATAAATAATGGGCCCAATAAGTAGGATGCAATCTTTTTAGGAAGCACCCTAACCCAGTAACGTTTCATTATTCTTTTTATGAAGCACTCTAGGTAGTTAGTTCATAAAAAAAAAAAGTACAAGAAAGTTAATACAACATTACAACAAAAAGAAGCATGTGATTTTGAGATTTATAGCTCTAAAGAAACAAAGCTTCCTCTCTTGTGCAGTTGGGATTCTTTTCCATAAAAAGAAACGAAACATCAGAAGGAAAAAAAAATGTAACTAGAAAGTAAAACAAATTGAACGAAACACAATGGCATCAAGTAGAATGATACGCCACATAAATTAGTTGAGATGAAGAAAGATTGATACTTCAATTGAGCTATTTTAAGATAAAAATTTGTGGATATTCTTCCTACAACCGTTTTGTAGAAACTGGAAACAAACATTTCCTTAAATTGTAAATTCATGAAGAAGGAAAGAAGGGTAATGTTTAGTACCAGGGCATAGGGTGTTTCCTCATGTACCAAGGAAGCTTGAGGAATGTCACATGGTGAAACCATACCTCTTCCTTTGTCTGGTGTGGTGACACATGATAACTTTGTAGGAAGCGGCTCATCTGCCATCAAAGATCTATAAACGTTTCACTTTCAAACTTGTAACCCAAAACTTCACTAGCAATTGAAATCAACGTAGCACTAAGTGGAAAGGGTGGTAGTAAATTAAGGCATTAAGAGTACACCAATAGTATAAATAACTAATTTCAGTTGGCTCTACATGGAATGTCAAATTACAGAATGATAGACTGACAGCATAGGTCTATGGAAGACAATGAAAATGATGTTTTAGGTCAAAGGTAAGCAGAGAAAAATTAATGTCATTTCCAAATTCTTCTCTCACAATGATAACTACACAGCATAGTATCATATCATTTATAAGCAAGTGCTAGCACCCCGCTAACTGTTATTTCAGACATTTTAAGATATTATAAATAGTACTAGTAAGTTTATTTTATGTAATGATTATTGTAACAACTAAAATAATAATAACACAAACAACTGTGGTATATTACAAGTAAAATGTACTTATAGACTTCTTAGTTTGTGATATAAATAAATTATTTTCTCAAATTGTTTGGTTTGGCAAATTATTTATCAGAATAATTAATTTAAGTCTCCAATTGTGGTTAGTTTTCCATTTCAGCTCTCAATAAAGGTTTCTTTTTTTTTTACCGTTCCTGCCCCCCAAAAAAGGAAATAATTTGTTGTTTACTCCGTTAAAAGGTTAAAAGACTTGACTCTTTATATAATATAATTAAATATTACAAAAGATATATAACAAAGCTTAACAGCAAGTTTTGACCACTAAAACAATTGATGCAACTACATTAAACGAAGTGATATGAAAATAAAATTCTGAGAAAAGATGAGAATCCCTTACAGAAGTCACTCATGCTATTCCCAGAACAAAATTGTCGAAGTGGCCTGTTGCCCATGCTCTTAAATTGATCAGAAATGATCTTCAGTTCAGTTTCTATTTGTTTCTTTCCACCAAATGACAACTCCAAATTCCTGCTAACATTCAAGTCATGAACTGCATTTTCATAGTCACCCAAAGAAGCATTCACTTTGCCCCTCCTGTACCATGCCTGCAAAATTAGAATGTCGTTTTCAGAATAAACAAACTGTTTTCAGAATAACCAAACCATGATATTGCACTTGAACTAGAATGTACTGATTTATAAATTAACTAGTACGTCATAATGAATATTAAACCGAGATATTGCCCTTGCATCAGAGTGTACTGATTAATTAACTAACTAATACGTTCATACTTGTGCAACAATAATCATTATAATAATCATAATAATGGTAAAAATAATAATAATAATTATCGTCGCCATTATGAATCTGTTTTCAGATTTGTAGAAAACGAGTTTCCAACTTTCTTAAATTGCGGAAACAACCTTGGAAACGTTTCGTAAGGGATTCCTAGGATTTCCATTTCCGAACTGGATGGGAAACCCTGAAATAACATGTCACAGGAGCACGGACATCCTAGCATATTATAAAGCTGATTATTCCAAAAGCTTAAATTGGTAGTTAGGATCCAAGAATAGTTTTCATCCATTGGTCATTTATTTTATTCCAATACAACAATAATTTAAACTCGTTTTTTATCTACAAATTGTTTGGTTCAACATGTATTACAAAAAGATTTCAGTTTTCAAAGGCCAATAACAAGAGATTGATAGCTTGAAGAAACTTTGTAGGAACTACTATTCACAAGTTTACATGCTGATTATAAACCATCAAATAAACGAAACTGTATGTCAAACAATGATGGTTAACACTTCAATCATCTATATATATGTAGATAGTTAAATACAAAACTCCATCCTGCCCCCTGTGAACAGCATGGCGTAAGGAGGGACTAGGGAAGCTATATGGTATGCATACTGACCTTTGCATAGCTTGGAAATATTTGCAGGGAACGATTGCAATCCCTTAAACTCTCTGTCAGAAGACCAATTTTCTGTAAATATGGTAAATTAATATAAATAGGAAGAAAAGACTTGTAACTTGGAGCCTTTGGTAATCAATTCAGACTGTAGATCTATATCGTTATTCGTTAACACAATTAATTCTAGTAAAGTTTATGGTGCTGTTAATGAGCTGCAGGATTAAAACATTGCAAATTTGTAAGTTGTAACTATTTTAAAGGCTTCACCGTAGATGGTTGAACAAAATATAATGGAATACTTTATAAAACCAGCTATAAATTCTTCATATATCATGCAACCAATAGGATCATATTTCAAGAGTATTTCTTGATTTTCCAACCAGCTAAAAAACCTTTAAGTTCTTTATTTTCCATATTTTGCAGAGGTAGTAATAGGAAAGTAACACAGTAACAACAGTAAAGTGTAATGAACAACACACAACTGAATATTGCATTGATTACAAACGAAAGCACACAACAGAAATACAGAAATAAGAAACAATAGGCTTAGAGCCCCACAGGAATAAATTCCCTCCCTCTAATTGAGAGCCCTGCAAGCAGATGCAGTTGAATACATAAACTTCCATGTTCCCCACTCACGCCAATCTCTCATCTTTTAAACTTGCTATAATTATAAATGACTGACTAAATTTCCTTTACTGTCCCTTAACTGCATCCTTCCTTCTCCTGGTGTATACATGAAGTTGTTCAGGACCATTAGATGTATAATCCAATGTTGACCCATTATGTCAGGTAGGGTTCTAACTTCCTTTATCTAAAAGATGCAACTGGGAAGTAGATCACAATTAAATTAATCACTGACATCAGTCTCTTTTCCTTAAAGAGATTACAAGTCACATCCTATTAGCTTTTGGGGCACTCTCTTTTCTTTCATTGTCATCAGAGAGATGTAATATGGATATGTGCAAACAAAAATTGCAAGTCAAGATGATGTGAATCTACAGCAAACATAGTTGAACAAACTATAATGGAATAAGTAAGCAAAGACTATCTTAATCGTTATTCATTCTATATATAGTGTTCTTTTGGGAGCATATTACTATATAAACTTGTAGACAGACTTGCCACATATTAGTTTGCACCTAGTGTTTGTGAATATGCAATGGAATTCAAGGAAAGAATCATTCTGGCAAATTAACAACTTGACATTAAAGGATAGTTTCTACCATTATACTCTCCTCTTAAAAGCTAATCATTTTTTTTCTTCTACAATCTCTAAGAAATCTAGCCACACCACTTCATGTTAATGATTAACTGAAAAGATGGTGAACCATTTGACACCAAGATAATCTCCACCTTGACCATTCAAGGAACTTCTTTCTCCATTCATGTTAACTCAAATGATTCTACTTGCCAAGCATGGTAATAAATTTAAAGATGCATGTTGCTAAAGAATGGGCAATACTATAGGAAAAAAATTACAAAGACAAAAGATGATCCCAGCTACAATACGACTAATGGAAGACAAGGATGCACTTGTTAAACGATGGCTCATTAATTTAATGAGAAAAGATTTCGTGTGCCTCACTTCGTAGTTTGAGTGGTGTAGAAAGTGGTATGTTAAAGTAAGTTTGGAATGCAATGAAAAAGAGTAGCGTGGATGCTTCTGACTCTTCTCAAGTTTTACAAGTGATAAAGGTTTCAATCATGTTAAAGGGGTTATTCTCAAACAGACTATTATAATGACTTAAAATTCAATTGGATGCATTATAAAAACCTAAAAATAAAACAAAACATACAAAAGAACAGAAGAATGCACATCTTCTTCTTACTAACTCTCTCTCTCTCAAGTTGAAGCATAGTTGTCTGGGGATAGGGTATAAAATACCCACTACTATATTCATGGATGTGCAGTAGTATCTTTCACATTTTCCAAGGTGAAATTTTAACCTCATCATTTTACCATGGCTCAGTTTTATGTCAGGTACCTATTCTTGAAAGTATTGTGTCAGGGTAGCTAAGCCTTTAACCAAGGCAGGTTGTAATAAAGATTGTTAGGAATAATTAGTATATATACCTACTTCAATGCATTGAATAGATCATTACTGAAAATACAGCAATCAATTATTATCTTCTCGCTCTCATTCTATTCTTCCCTAGCCCCATTTCTATTCTGGTCATCCTTCTAAATTCTAATCTATTTCTCTTCTAATCTTGCTTTCTCAATTCTTAATTCAATTTTAGTCATAACTTATTCATGACATTTTCCCCTTTCCCCAAGGATTTAGCAAATCCTCGAAGTTACCGATAAGAAGCCACTAGTAAACTGGCACAAAAGTGTTAAGGTAAAATGTTGAGTGTAAAATTGCAGCACTAGAAATATTTGAGTAAATGCACTTCTCCAATTAAGTTAGGGGTGACTTTAAAACATTATTCCAATTAAAAACTGTAGAAGTTTGTTTAATTACATTGTGATAAGTTGTGTAGGTAGACCCAAATTGTTACATCCAATTTACTTTGTTCAGATTTCTATTTCATAATCAGAAAAAATTTCAAAGCCGTGCAACTCTTGAAATGGGAGAAATTATAAGCAACTTCTGGAAAACAAAAATAATAAACAGAAAAACAAAATCAAACTCACATGCAATAAAGAGGCTCGATTGAGATATAAGATTGCAACCAAATTTTTGTCCATCTCCACAGCATCCATTGGAGAAACACGCAATGCCTGTTAGAGATGGATGGAGAGAGAAGAATAACACATAGATGCAACTCGGGGTTAATAAGTATACTTTCTAGTGACAGGAAATAATAGGAGAAGAAAAAACTAGTAAGAAATGGAGAATTAAGAAGTCTGAAAGAAGTAAAGCATCACTGTACAGAGAAAATAAAAGCTCGTCTCCATTAAGACATATTTATTCTTTCAACTAGCAGAGTCTTCCCGATGCAAATGCTCTCAGCAAAATTTCAAAAACCAAAAATGTGCATTACACAGAAATATTTTGGCAAGTCCATCTCTAAACTTTCCTCTTGAATTTTTAATTCAAGCAGGCAGCAACCAATCATCCCCTACCAACAATTTAAGTAACCCACCAATAATGTGTTGATAAAAGAAGGAAAAATTCATTAGGAATTGAAGTGTAGCATTACTCATTGTATGATGTATCACATGAATAATCACTAATATGTCGAAAAGAGGACATGTACCCATGCAAACCCATGAAGTTACCCTATAAACCTCCTGAAGTAGAAATCATAGATAACTTACATTACCAGGCCTGTTACAAGTTGCTATGAAATAGACTATTGAAAATGTGGTGTGTATTGACCAAAGAAATGAACATGTATTTAGACTATATTGAACCTAAATTAGGAAAGAAATAAAAGCTAATCCCTATGATTACTTCAATACAACTACATAGGTACTGTAACACAATTACGGATAAAAAAATTCATTGAGATTGCTTCTATATTAATTAATCTTTATACTTTATAGCAGGAAAAAACTGCAAATTTGTTCTCGTAGCCAGGAGCACTAACAGAAATCAATAAATGTCTTTGGAAAATCAGTATGTAAAACAACAAGAGTCAAGAAACACAGAATGTTCCAAAATATTTACCTGGGAGTAGCAAGCCAAAGCTGTGTCATAATCTCCACTAGTATAGCATTTATTTGCTTTTTGCTTCATTTCTATAGCTGCATCCTTATTCTTTCCACAAAGGGAAACTTTAGGATCTATTAAATCTCGAATCATCTACAAAAACGAAGTAAAAAATAGATGTACCATTTTCAAACTCTGAAAACATGGGCTATATCCTCTCCAGGGAAAATAATGATAATAATAATAAAGTATCATGTGAAATTTACTTGGTGAAACTGTGACAAGTTCATAAGATAGTTCAGAAGAAGAGAAGATGTTGACTGAAGATCATCTACATTGCTATTTGACACTATGCCGATTAGACTATCCGGAATCACAGACTTCAGCTTCTCCATCATATGAAAATGTTTATCAAATGATATATTATGCAGGGCCTGCATGAAATCCAAAACACCGAGTCACAACACCAGAAAATGGTTTTGTAAGCAAAAATTTAGACAAATAAGGTAGTGCTGATGTAAAGGCAATTAATGCTTTTCTGAAAATTAAATTACCATAAAAAACATACTTAAATCAAAACTGTAATAAAATTAAAAAGTAAATACTTGTTTCACTTTCATCTTTTCAATAATCAACATACTTGTCATGCTATTAATGACAAAGACCTAAGTCCAGCAACACATTTTCATTAGGAAAAAGGAGCAGTTGCTTTATTGTCATAATAATTAGAAAATGAACAATAACTAACAAGGACATGAAGAACGAGTGCCTTTGGAATAAAAAATAAATAACTGATTTTTGAAAATCAAAATATATATTCAGCAGTACTGTTTCTTTTTTGTTGAATATTCAACTAACAGTATTTTAAGAAGGTTCCATATTTGAAAATGATAATGTTTATCGATTTTCAAATAATTGGTTACCATTGCCACAGCCACCCCACACCTTCACATATCAACTTAATACCGTCATTGCCATCACAATGTCATATAACCAACATCTCTTCATTATTGCTACTATACTACCTAATCACAGCTGCCAATTATATCACCTTAATTGCTGCATTGGTAAAAACAAATTCTAAGGAATCAAAAAAGGTGAAAAATTAAATCTATATCCAACAAATTATACCTACAAAAAAAAGTATTTTGTTTACAAAAGCATCAATCTAGTAATTGCTATGAATCTGGCTTATTCCCACCCCTCTGCAGGGCCTGGCCAATAAATCCTTTTATAAAATTTGAACTGAAACTGGCTTAGACCCCAGCTTGGAAGATGGAATGAAAGAGCACAAGAAAGAAAAACAACGCATGCAATAACCCGAGAAAAAATAATACACGGCATAATTTGTGATAACATTTCATAAAATGAAGTACTAGATCTTAGTTTTATACCCAAACCTGAGGTAAACCACTTCAAGGATCTAAGAGTGGATTTCAATATGACAGGACAGCTACTGGATTGAAGTACATTCAGCAAAATAAATGAAGCAATTCTTAGGAAAAATCAGCAAGGATAAAGAGAAGTTGCTCTTCTCCTAGCAATTCAATGGCTACAAGACCTAATTAGTTTACTTGTTAGACATATAAATTTTTGATTGAGCATAATAAACAGTGAAAATGAAATATCACATGACACCAAAAGTTCAAAACTTGAGAACGAAGACTCCTAGTAAGTAGTACCAATTACAGTACAGGTGTTGTTGAACTTGAGCATTCTCCTTAAAATGTGCAAAATTATCGATCGTTTGAGTTCTTCTTCATACTTCAATTTACAACTCATGAATAATTTTTTCTATAAAATAGTAAAACAAGATTTGCTAAAGTCAGCACTGGATAAATATTGAGAAAAGAAAATGAAGGTGGAAGAAAGTAATGGTTCAATTGAAATCAAATTCGAATTACTGAGAGTAAGAAAATAAATATAGCTAAAGCTCGAGAAATTGAGAGCAGCTTCGCAAACACAAGGTCGGAGAAGTAGGGTCGCCGGTGTTTGCTCCGAAGTCAAGGCAGAGAGATTGCAATTGCAAGCGGTCCTTATACAGAGGAAAAATGGAGGGAGAGAGCACGGGGAGGAAAAAACCCAAAACCAAACGCACCGTTTCGTTGAGTGCAAGACTTGGGCATGAACCGTCCACAGTACTCAGGCAAATTTTATAAATGTATTAAAAAGATATTAAAATTACATAAGTTGTAATTGAAAACTGTCATTCGATATCAAATTTAAACTTCCTCTTTATAGTTATTATGTCCTTATAAGAACTGTTTCTTTCCACCACTAAACGCAACCTTCAAAACTGCGTCTCCTCTTCCTTAAAATTCTTTGTTTTCTCTCAAGCAAAAATCGCATCTGATCTAGATTTTTTCAAAATAAAATCGTAATTTTTTCATCTTCATCAATCAAGTAAGTTTTCGAACTCAATAAATTTGATTTTCGAAGTATAAGCATATATTTGAGTAGAAACCGAACTGAATTTTAATTTCTAAAACTTATAGAATAGATCGAATTCCTGTTTTAATTTATTACCACGGATCATGGAATAAAAACTTGAAATTCGTTGGTTACAAAGTTGTTGGCATCTTAATTTCACAATCATCTAGTTTTTCTGAATTAAAAAAAGTCCTAGTTGAAAGCCTGAAAATAAATGAAGACACAGAAAATTTGAAGATAGAATTTCAATTTAACGATGGAGATCCTGCCATGGAAATCAACAGTGATATGTTCCTGTATTTTTTACTCTCCTACAAATCACAGAGCACATTAATGAACAATTATCCACTGTGTATAACAAAGTGTGATAAAAACGTCTAGAGTTGTTGAAGGTAAACTCTAATTTATTTTTGAAATTCTAGTTTACTGCTAGTAAACTGCTGCTATTATGCATTTTAACAAGTTTTAATGTCTAACTGGTATTTTGTTGGTATACTGTTGGTATTTAGCTAGTGAACAACTAGTATTTACATGTTTTTAAGCATTCATTTGCACAAACTAGTTTTAAATGTCCAACTGATATTTTTCTGGTATTCAGCTATTATTCAGCTTGTAACTGGTCCAGTTTCTACATTTTAGCAAGTTTTAAATGTCCAACTGGTATTCTACTAGTAATTACATGTTTTTAATGCACTCATTTACACAAATTATGCTCTTTTGAATTCAATTCAGACCTTACACATTAATAATGGACAAAAACTAGATTCCTACCAGCTCTGTACAAGTATTTCAAAAATAGATACAGTTTCTGTATTTTACCAAGTTAAAATGTCCAACTGGTATACTGCTGGTATTTAGCTAGTAAACAACTAGTATTTACATGTTTTTAAGCATTTATTTACACAAATCATGGTCTTTTTTTAATTCATTCCAGAACATTGCACGATAATAGTAGCCAAATACTATATGCCCACCAGCTATGTACTAGTATTTTCAAAACAGATCCAGTTTCTTCATTTTACAAGTTTGAATGTCCAACTAGTATACTGCTGGTATACAGCTATTATTTAGTAGAAATTCATGTTATCTTACTGACGTTTCATTACTGTTATATTCACATGAACTCGATGTACTTGTCCACTAATTTTGATTGACATATGCACTATTGGTGAACAAAAATCAATCATGAATGAAGTCTTTTTTTGAGAAATTGTTCAAATACCAGGTTCCTACAAGCTCTCTACCAGTATAATCAATACATATGCAGTTTCTTCATTTTACCAAATTTTAATGCCCAACTGGTAGCCAGCTAGTAAACTACTAGTATTGACATGTTTTTAAACATTCATGTACACAAAATATGCTCCTTTTGAATTCATTTTCAGACCTTACACATTAATAATGGTCTCAATACTGAAAATAGTTAAAATACCATTTCCTTACCAGTTCAATACCAGATAACTAATATTAAGAGCTAGCCTTTAATTAATTCTGCACAACTGGTAGGAATCTAGTAGAATGCTAGTATCTCATGTTTATATGTGATCTTCTCATGCTTGGTTAGGTCCCAATGAAGAAGAAGAGGAAGAGGACATGATTTTGACGAATGAAGAGAATAATGGAAATCATTCTGAAGGGGGAGATTGTTCTTACAATCTAGCCATTATACAACATTAACAACATCACAAAAATGGCCATAACGGGATAAATGACTGCGTCGAGTAAGTTTCCATAAAGGATGATGTCGAAGATGTGGAGATTTCCGAAAGAAAGATTGATAGTCTCAAGGTGAATCAAGTCTTTAATAACAAGATAGTTTTAAAAGATGTAATAAGCTTCTATGCTATTGAGAACAACTTCCAATTCAAAGTATGGAAAATCATTCTCTAAGCAATACTACTTGAAGTGCATTGAACCAGATGCCCCTAGATGCTAAAAGTGTCGCAGCAACATTACAACAGAATATTTTTTAGTGAGGAAGTATGTAGAGGAGCACAACTACAATATTGATAAGAGACATAGTGGAAATAAGCAGGTGACAAAATCAGTGGTCGCAAAGTACATAAAGAACGAATATTTGAATGATAAGAAGGTCTACAACCCATTAGACATCATCAATGATGCAAGGAGCAAATTGGGAGCTGACATCAACTACCAAAAGGAGTGATGTGCAAGGGAAGAAGAGCTTAAACTGATTAGAGGTTCTCCATTCAAATCGTACAAAATGCTTCCAAGCATGATCTACATGATAAGAGAAACAAACCCCGGTTCTATTATCAATGTGATGATGAACGAAAATAAATTCAAATACCTCTTCATGGGCGCATCTAAGGCTGGAAACATTGCAGGCCTGTTATAGTGGTAGATGCAACATTCCTAAAGACTTGTTACAATGGCACCCTTTTATATGCTTGCACCTACGACATTGTAGGTAAATAAGTAATTTAACTTTTTTTTTGTTCATATACCTGTTAAAATGTTGGTATTTGGTCCCACTATTTACTATGCTTATTAAATGCTTTTAATTTGGCAATGAACTTTCTTCATCTTCATGCTTTTTTATTTGGTATTGAGTCTAACTGGTATGATGCTGATGATTTATGTGCCTCTAAAAATATAAATTTTTTTCTCTTACTTATCCCATCATGTCATTCTTTCAAGAAAACACACAAACTGGTAAACACCTGGTAATTTGCGGTTCTTGTGGCGTTAGTGGGCATAACAAGAGAACGTGTACAGGAGCCAAATAAATAATATAATATTTCTTCTTTTAATTAGTAGGTTAGCATTTAAATCAACTTGTTGAACATTTCCATGTTTCGATTGTGAATCATGGTGTTTTTGTTTAAAATACCAGCTCAATACTAGAAAAATGCCAATTAAGGACTGATTGTTATTATTCATTGAGTAAAGTTCAAAAAAATGTTTACTACAGTTTGCATAGATTAGTTGCCTATTTCTTAGATAACCAGCAAGTTTTAATGTCCATGGTTCAGTATATTGGGTAGGTGCCAATTATATACCAGATCAGTACCAGCAAGTTAAAAAAAATGTAAAACATTAATTTGGTGATTTTGAGTTAATAAAAGCACAAAAAACATTGATAAACAGAAGAATTGTCACTAGCTATTGATAAAAGGAAGTTTTAGTTGATTTCGACAAATTACACATTAACTACGCATGGCAATACTAGATAAATACCACATTTATACCAGATAAAAGCCAATACTAGATAAATACCACATTACTACCAATACTAGATAAATACTAGAAAAATACCACATACTAGATAATTTCCATGCAAAATACTAGATAAATATCACATTCCTACCAGAATGAACCTGTAATTTTCAATTATTTTCATTTACATAAAAAAACATGAAAAGGTTTAACCATTAAAAATACAAAATAAATATAACAAAACAAAATTTACTTCTAATCAAATCATATATAACAAAAAATTTCATATACATAGCAAGTGACTTTATTCTATTTTGAACAATTAAAAAAAACTTAAAAAAAATTCTAAAAATTCAGTTACAGCCAAACAAAATTCAAACTGGTGGTAAGAGTTTTTGGCTATCAAGCATATCAATGAGGGTTTTACAGATATCATTCGTCACTCTCCGTGTTCTCTTTCACCTTTGTACATCCGTGCATGAACAAACTGAAAGCGAGCCTCCTCCTTTGTTGCCAAATATTAAAATCTTTAAGCATTTGCTTCCCCTCGATCTCAAACTCAATATAGCTCAATACATACACTTGCAATCATTGAAAATAAAAAAAACAAAAGAAATATAAAATTCAGCAACATGAAAATCAGATTCCTACTAGTTAACTACTAGAATGATTCTAAAAGAAACACAGATTGCTCATTAAGCTGAGACCTCAAAAACATGAAAAATAAGAAACTACCAGTCAACTACCAAATAAGTTCATTTAACAAAACATGCAAAAAAATAGAAGGTGAAACATAAAAAAATTCATGAATCCCACAAAAAAGCCAAAAAACCAAGACCCTACCAAACAACTATCACATAAAAAAAATTAAAAGATTGTAAAAGGGATGACACTAAAATTTTAACATATACAAAAAACAAATAAAGGTAAAAACTAGATTACTACCAGTCAAATACCAAAGAAGTCCACTAGAGTGACTACAGATGAATAACATAGGTAACTTCATAGTTTGAAGCTTATAAAAAATCTGATTACTAGTTCAACACCAGATAACTACCAGACAAATTAAGGGCAAACAAAAAACATTAAACAAAATCATTAAAGGATTAGGGGAATAAAAAGACTGAAAACTAGTTTACTACCAGATAAAAACTAGAAAATTTAATAGAGAGATAGATGAGAAAAATGAAGAGAGAAGAAAAAAATTGAGAGTTTGAATGTGTGTGCTTGTGATAATTAGTTAGAGTGTAAGATTACCATTTATCCTATTGAGGCAAGCCTTCAACAAGTTCAATATCTAGCATTTTCTACGGGTCGACACCTATGTAGGTGGGGTTTTCGATGGTTTGAGCATCTCGCCATAAATCAAATTTATCGATGTAGTAAGGAATGACTCTAGCAATACGAGGTTGTAGCAACCATGGTTTCGTCAAACGACATCCTATTCCTCAAAAAGTCATACACATACAACTTGCGCTCATCGACTTGAAATCTAGCAAGAGCCCAATGATCTTCCCTCGCCATAAATGGTATGTACACGCGCTTCACCAACTCCCATGCTTGGACTCAATGCATTCCTATACACATGATCCGATTTGCAATGAGATCATCAATGTTAATAACTTTATCAAGCGTAGACCCACTAACACCAAAGTCTAAAGAGCTAATGGCCGTCTTTGCATAACCCTCAAATGTCATATCAACAATGGTGAAGTCATTCGTGATTCGATCACAATACTTCCCTTTCTTCCTCGAATAGTACAAGCAACGATCGAGGTGCTACATAAAAATAAAAAACAAATAAACAAACTAAAAACCAAATTGTTTCCAAAAAACAAACCTAATATTGAAACAAAAATCTTTGAACTAGATAAATACTAGATACCTACCAGTAGTTCTGGTATTGAATAAACAATATATAAAACTGGTAGGTAGCTAGTAAACAACAGGAATACACCAAAACTTTTTTAAAAAATATAAAAACCAAATGCAAGTTCACTAAAATCAAACATATCTTGGATATTTGATGAAATTATAGACAATAGGCTCTCATGCTCATAATTTTGGTATATTACAAGACACATTAAAAAAATGTGCTTTTTTAGTTCATAGTACAAGTCTTGGCAAAAAACATTACTTCTACTCACTTATTTTATTATTTTATTGGAATATTCAATTGATGGGTAGTGTTTGAAGTTTCTTTATCCTTGTAAGTTTTGGTATGTAGTATGTCATAAATACTATAATCCTTTAATTTTAAATTCATTAAGTTGCGCTTTTTATATCTTTCATTGCCTATTAATGCTTTTAGTAAATTGTGTATTGGCAAATGAGTTCTTATACTATGATTTATATGATAATTGTAGTTTGCATATGTCAAATACTATATGTTAAAGTCGTTTTCTCTTATTTTTCTTATGCCAATTAGGTGTGGTGGCCACATGGTTTTGAATTAGTGGACAATGAGCAAATCGCCAAGTATAGTACTTTGAGGTAATATATCAATATCTTTTTTCCATGTTCAACTCCGAAAATTAGGCAGGTGTATATTAGTTGATGGGTTAGGGGTTCTCTTTTAATCATACTTCATTATATTACATGTTTTGGTTACCATTTTCTTGTTTCGTTTCCTTGACGTAATAATAATTATATTAGTTCCCTTCAATCCAAAGTTACAAATATTTAATGTTACAAGTAAAGTTGTAACTAATGGTGACAAAAAGGTTGTAATTAAAGTAAAACATTGTCACTAGTCACCACACATCATGTCACAATATATGTGACACCATGCTCTATTTGTGACAACTGAAGTTTATGTGAACAAAAAATTGTGATTTTTTGTGACAAGAAATATTATTTGTAACTCTATTATTAGCGATGATATCCTTGTGACAACAATTATTGTCACATATATATGCTTGTGACAACCTTTAAATTTTTTGTGACAAGAACTATCATCACAAAAAATTATTTTTGTGACGACTTCTTAAAGTTGTCATGTAGTTTAGTTCATTTTGATGTATTATATGTGACAAGTAGTCCATTTGTGACGATTTTCATTACAATAAAAGTTGTCATAAAAAATTGCTGTCACAAAATAATTAACTATTTGTGACAACTTTTTAAGTTCTCATTTCATTGTAGTTCATTTTCATGTATTATATGTGACAAGCATCCTAATTTGTGACGACTATGTTTTCTTATCAATCACAAAAAATTGTTGTCACAAAATATTTAAATATTGGTTACAATATTTTGGTGCAAAATTGGGCCTATTATTTGTGACGATAATATTATCAGTAACTCTCATATTAGCGATGACCGTGTGACAACTATTTATTATCACAAAATGGTATAGGTGACAACATCTTGTTTTTCTGTGACAACATTGGTTGTCACAAAAAACTTGATTTCTTGTAGTGAATACAAATGTCTCAACCGTGGATGAATACATTTCCCAAATCCAAGTTCTAGTTGTTCTTGAGCTAGTCTCCAAAATCAACACTTGTTCTTTTACTAATTCCTTTCTTCAATCCAATTTAGAAACTCAATTTATAAGACTAAATTCCCATGCTTCATATTTCGAAATCCCCAAATCCTATCAAACTTATTAATTTCAAGGATTAACAACAAAACCCAGTTGATGTTTCTGCTACTGCAATTGATCCCTTTGATTCTTCCTTGGAGAAGAAAAAAAGGAAACCCTAATGCTAAATAGGAGATGAACAAAGCAAAAGGTGAAGAGGAATAATGGAGAATCTGCGAACCCTAGGCCGCCATCAACTTACCTACAGCCACATCGTTGGAATTCAGCTCGGTAACACCCCTCAACCATCCCTTCTCAGTCGAATCCCCTCGATAACAAACCCTAACCATACTAGCCACCCAAACCGAGCCGCATCAAGAGTTGCACCAACCCAAATATATTGTTAGAGCTTCCCGGTTTCTCATGATAAAGATGACATGAAGAGTGTTTTCTCGAAGTTTGGAGTGAATGTTAGAAACCAGTGTTTTGGATTTCTAATCCTAGAAGGATCAATCCCGGTACATGATACCTTATATCGTTTGAATGCAATAGTGACTGGATGTTTCAAACTTCACGCGTTTATAGCTATGTATAGCAAACGATCAGCGATCAACAACATTAGCCACCCTCAAAGACAACCCTGATAGTGAAGGAGGTCCCGAAACACATTTTTTTAGCCTCACCAAGAGATTCGTGATCATATGCAGAAGTTGTTGCACCGACGATCAAGTCGATCTATTTGAAATTGAATTCGGAGGTGAAGAAAGTAGATTGGATTGCACTTTCATGTCTTGCAAGAGTTAGAAGGCTTGATGTTATTTCTTATCTCTATTCCTTGGTTATGAATAGGACAATAAACTTTATTATGCCTGTGAGCAAGGATTTAGTTGTGGTCTCTTTTTTCTCGGAAGATGCTTTGACAAGTTTTTTGGAGGGTGTTTGGTTGCCACTATCGGATCTTTTCTCTGCCATCCTCCCTTATTCGATTGATTTCATCCCTTCTAAACAACTATGCACTGTGGACTTCCTTGGGATCCCACTGGCTATAGTCACGAAAAGTTTGGTTTCAGATGGGCAAGCTAATATCGATTGATTATAATTTCTCTAGGCCTGATCCAGCGGACGTAGTTTCTTACATAATGAGTATTCCATGCGGATCGTTAGACTCTATTATTAATTTATCCATTCATGATGTTACCGTAAATGTCACTGCGAGAATTAGGCAACTTCCAGCTTGCCGAAATTATAATGATCTTGTATCTCATTCATCTAGTTCATTTATTGTACCAGATGATGATAGGTGGGAGGGTTTATCATTTGATGTTAAGGTTGGAGTGGAGTCATTTTCAACATCAATACCAGAGAGAACAAAATCTGCCCATGGCGGCTGTTGGGACAATTGGAGAGGCTTTGTCAGAACCGGTTGCTACCCCGTTTAATGACAGCTCCACTACTATCCTGGAAACATCTATCAATGTTTTAATCCTTGCACCCGGATATTCGGAACATGAATCGCTTGATTCTACAAGCGCACTCTCAAAGGCTAAGTGAATCATAAGCTCAGACTATTTAAAGAAAGCTCGAAGTACTAGATCATTAGTGCTATTGAGGCTCGTATGGAATCATAATCTGGGCTACATTATTGAGGTTTTATCTACTTCTTTTAATGTCATTATCATTTATTAGTTAGAATTGTTGAGGCGGTATTACTAATAGTATGAAGCAACGTTACATTTATTCGATTACATGAAAGTATAATTTGCATTTTATGGTCTTAATCGATATGAAAGTTGAATCGGTCTTGTACTGGTTAATTAAGGCAGTAATTGAACATGAAAACTTGCAAGGAGGAATTTCAAAACCTAAAATTAACCCTAAAATATCTTCTAAGCATTCCATGATTGATATAATCTAAGTTGAAAAGTTCCATAGATGCATATAGGTTTATAAAACTTATAAAAGAAACCTAGCATCTAAGTTAAAGACATTTCAAGTTGATGTGTGCCTTCCATTGGTGCGGTGATCCCTTAGAATAGTACTCCTGTAGCACTAGCCTCCAATCTAAGATAACCTCTATGATTGATCCACACAGATCTTGACCAACCAAAAATTCGGTTGAGGAAGAACCCGTTGGTAGACAGCAACTGCTAGAACGCTCAAAGACCAACCCGAAAATATTAACTGAGAAGGTTAACTTCAAAATAGAAAGAGCCTTCTAAAGAATTCTTGCGACGTTGGAGAAACTCGTGGAGGAACTCACAAAATCTCGCGAAGAAAAGATGTCAAACTCAGAAGGAAAGGCTGACATGAAATACTTTGAAAAGGAGAGGGGGAACCACTATATATAGTGGGAGGGGAGCAAATTGCTCCCCTAATTTTCCAATGTGGGATGGGGAAAATCCCACTCCTTCAACTAGTTCGACACGTAGAGCTCCAGCTTCGCGCGGGCTGAACCGCTCGCATAGCCCGTATATGCGAGTTGTGCGGCGGCATGCCTTGCCTCGCAAGCCCAGCTTGCGGGCCTACTACCTGCTAGTATGCACTGGCTTAGTGCCAGTGCAAACTAGTGGCTCGCGAGCAAATTTTGCTTGCGGGCAGCCGCGCAAGCCCCACCCACGAACAACCCATGTTTGCTGGGCCCACTTGCAATGAGAAATATTTCTTGCTACGCTTCGTGTAATTTTTCAAAAAATTCTCCTTTAATTCTTTTAATTATAATTTTGTCCAACCAATTAATAATTATTCCAACGATTTTGACATTCTTAATATTCTCGGTATAGACCCAATCTATAAGTTCTTTACTTAATCTAGTAAAGACCCATAGTGTGTGACCTCATAGGATCTCGAAGTATAGACTGCTAGTGATTAACCTAAACTTGGCTACCCATCCAGGAACCTTTAAGCTCAGTGTTCTAGATCGATATGGAACCCGATAACTCTAGATGATCAAATGGACTTTTTAGCAAAGGCGTACGATCTCTCGATACTCGGAATGTCATGTGCTTGTGACTTTATCTAGTTCTACAATAGTAATAGTACAATACACTTCTTCCATCAAGTTAAGTACCATCTAGTTTATTAAGCTCAGATTAAGTGTCAGCTCATGTAATAGCCATAACTATCCTTGAATTAGACTTGTTCACGAAAAACATCACTCACCATAATGTATTAAGATTGACTAGAAACCCATTCTATCAATCTTATGCTCTGATTACAGGTTTATGAGTGTGTCTCTTCAACAAGAGGCCTTAAGGTACATCTCCCAATATATCACTATATTAGGAAGGATGGATCCCATCTTAACTAATCGACTCACCAACATGTGATCATCA
Source organism: Euphorbia schlechtendalii (assembly GCA_949673415.1). Lineage (NCBI taxonomy): Eukaryota > Viridiplantae > Streptophyta > Magnoliopsida > Malpighiales > Euphorbiaceae > Euphorbia > Euphorbia schlechtendalii. The sequence goes on along the minus strand of CATIWQ010170614.1, from coordinate 3,620 downwards.
CTATACCTGATGGTACCCGTATCATCCTGATCACCAAGGTATGAATAATTATGATCCAAAGTATAACAACTCCTACACAAGGTAACTAGTATCTCAGGTTTGAGGATACTTGTACCACTATTGCAATAAGACATGACCCCAATACATGGTTATAGTTATTTCTGAGTATCTATCTTATAGTGGTCTCCTATTTATTACCCGAATACATTCATGTGTTAACTCAAGGTACCACCTTTAGCTCGTGAGATTGGCTGCTTGGATCTAATCCAAGGAGTAAGCCTACACATGTTAGTCTATCCGTAACCTTTTACAACTAGCCTTGCTTTATTGGTAATTACATTTTCATCCATGTTAGTTTTCTTCTTGAAAACCCACTTGCATCCTATTGGCTTAATCCCACTTAGAGCATCAACCAAGTTCAAAACTTGATTTTCATATATGGAGTCCATCTCTGACCTTATGGCTGTAAACTATTTGTTAGATTCTAAGCATTCTATTGCCTCCTTATAAATCTTGGGCTCATCATCTTCCTTAAGGAAGATATGTTTATCATTAGTGATGAGAAAACCTTATTGCTCGGGAGGGATTGGAGCTTGACCTGACCTACACAATGTCAATGTTATAATAGGTTGTTCCATGCTTACACTTTCTTGTGTAACATGTGTAGGAACAATTAGTTGATTGTCTATTTGATCTTCTTGAGTGCTAATTCAAGATTGCTCCCACTAGCTTTTGTAAGTATATGCTCCTTCTCGAGGAATTGAGCATTTCTAGAAAGAAGTATCTTTTGTTCATTGGGATCATAAAAGGTATAAACCATAGTCTCCTTAGGGTAACCTACAAACAGACATTTATCAGACTTAGCACCCAACTTATTTGAACTTATCCTCTTTACATAAGTAGGACTTCCCCAAACTCTCAGGTGAGAAAGAGCATGTTTCTTACCATACCACAATTTGTATGGTGTTTTAAACTTGTGCCTCATAAGGTACAAATAACCATATCGCGAGTAATCATCGATAAAGGTTATGAAATAGACGAAACCCTCATGTGTCTTAACACTCATTGGATGACATACATCGGAATGTATTATTTCCAAAGTACTAGTGGTATGCTGACCCTTTCCTTTGAAAGGTCTCTTAGTCATCTTCCCTTTTAAATAAGGTTTGCACACACCATAGGATTCCCATTCCATTGGGCCTAAGTCTCCATATTTGTGTAACTTAGTTAAGTGAGTCTCATTTATGTGGCTAAGAAGACAATACCATATGTATGAGAATTTCTTATTATCTAATCTCGATTTCTTAATAATGTTCATATTTAGAATTTCAGTTTTAGTATTTAGAACGTATAGGCCATCCATAGATATTCCACAAGCATAAAGAATATTATCACGCTAAATTTGACATTTACTATTAGAAAATAAAATTTCAAATCCTTCTATTGCTAAACGTGCAATAGAAATAATATTCTTAATGACACTAGTAATATATTAGTAATTGTTCAAAACTAAAACAAGGCCACTAGGCAAACGAAGGCTATATGTCCCTACGGTTGTTGCAGCAACCCGTGCTCCATTTCCAACTCTTAGATCCATTTCCCTCTTTGCAAGCCTCCTACTATTCTGCAATCCCTGCACAGAAGTACAAATATGAGTACCACAACCGGTATCTAATAACCAAGTAGATTCATAGTGAACTGTAGAGAAACTCTCTATCATGAACATACCTGAAGTAGATGCCTGATTTGGCTTCTTCTTCACTTGTTTAGAAATGAGAGAGCTTTGCAATCACGTTTCCAGTGTCAGGGTCTTCTGCACAAGAAACATAAGCCTTTGGGTTTCCACATTTTTTACCTTCCTACCGATGGGTTTTAAACCTTTACCTTTAATGCAAGCTTTACTTGCCAAGGTACTTATTCCTCTAGCCACCAGACCTTCCTCAAAACATCTAAGTCTCCTAATAAACTCAGATGTTTTGTTGGTCCTTTTTGACATAAGATAATCTTTCATAAAAGGTGAATATTTATCAGATAGGGTTCCTATCATAAGTTGCATGTCATGCTTGGAATCTGTCTCGATTCCTATTTGAGCCAATCTTCTTGAATACTATAAGTATTTAATGTATCACTTAGTGGCCAGGATCCCATCATTTCTCCTAGAGTTATAAAGGAACTTCAAAATTTCATTCCACTCAACTCCCCTGCTTGCATGAAGTCCTCTGAGATGAATTAGCATGGATTTTAAATCCATACCTTCATGTTGTCTCTTAAGCTTCAAGGTCATGGTTTGAGCATCAAATGTGACAAAACGAAAGCATCTCTCTTGTGCTTAAGATGCGCTTCTTTCTCTTGGACAGAAGCGTCAACATCAGGATTGACTGGTTCCAGATTATCTAGAACATAATCCATGTGGCTTTTCTCAAGTTCTTCTCTAAGAGCTTTGAACCAGTCATCAAAATTGATCCCTGTTAATTTAGTGTCAAGTATCGGGCGAAGGTTTATGTTCGGATTTATTGTTCAACCTAGATATATGATAGAACTTTTTTAGACATTAGTATATGTACATGCATTAAATAAGGTCTTTAATTAAACACATATTTCCTATTATTTTTCTCGACGTTTAAATAACCCTTTCTATTCAAATTTAAGAAATTTTGTCGAACCAATTTTCCTTAGTAGGTAGCATCTATAGCCATTCATTATGACTCTCCCTATCGTAGGTCAAGCTATAATAAGATGACTATGGTTGGAACACATCCATTTGCATCTCTTACAATTGCTAAACCATTCGAGTTCTCTTTCCCAAGATGTGCATACCCAATTATATGAATCCTCAAATGTGTCTCCAACTCGGCATTAGCTCCAATAATATGGACAATTAACCCTCCTTGGTTAAGGCTTTAACCCCATCTAGTCTCATGACCAAACACATGTGAAGGGAATGCATGTTGTACATGTGCTTACATCTGTTAATAAGGTTCATATCATGAATTATGGTGGGAAGACAATTTACTGCCTTAATATTATTATAGGGATTTCATTGGAACCACTAATCTCGCCCTAGTCTAGGTCTTATACGATGGATATAATTATGAAATAATAATTGCGGGCTATTTGGAATTATTAACTCTAAGGGAACATGCTCTAACTGGTATATCATAATCATTCCATTATGCCAAGACTCCACATAGCATGCAAAATAAACAAGGTCTATGTTTTAAGTTCTTGCACCTATGTCTATATGTTTTAATTTAACAATTTAAACCAAGTTTGTAAAACTATATGCGGAATCTAATTCTCATACAAGAAATAAACTTAGTCATAAAATCCCTCTACTATTCGTGAATCTAATACCGATGATGACTTCCAGGTAGGAGAGGCCCCCTTAAAGTAAATGGGTAACCCCGTCCATTCCTTGCCAAAATCACCACGGGCATTTTGATTCGTAATTGATAAGTGTATAATTACACTTATTATCATTATAATTTTATACAATAAAAACTATAGTTTTAGTCATTTTTATACTTCATATAAAAGATTTCACGTGGTATGTAGTTGTTTTTTATGCAAATGCAGATACTAGGTAAATCTTGGGAGTAAAATGAACTAAAGTGGAATTC
>CATIWQ010170605.1:0-10580 GCA_949673415.1 Euphorbia schlechtendalii | reverse complement strand
TTGATTTGGTTTCTCAAACAAATTCTTTTGTTTGGAAATTTCATTTTATATGAAAGAATTGAATTGATTGTTAACTAATAAATTTAACATTTTTTCAAAATAATTTATATAAGTATATTAACTTCTTCAACTAAAAGTATACGAGAAGTTAAAATGATGAAAATAATATTCAAAGGTATAATTTAAATGAATTTGAAATCTTGCAACTTTTTGCAAGATTTCAAATTAATGCATTCACAAGAATTCAAATCTTGCATGATTTGAATTCTATCAATATTTGTTTGGTTCCAAACAAAGGAATTTGATAAAATGAATTCAAATGAATTGAATTCTTTCAAAATACACCTTTCCAAACACATCCTAAATACTAACGTGGATTCAATCTTAATTTGATACCATTATACCCTCAGTTGACCCTCTCACCCACGCATTGCTTGTGACATTACCCTAATATAATACCATTACCATCAATTAACCATTGTATCGATTTTTTTCTACTATGCAGAATACCTATATCAGTAATTATATGCAGTGAAGCAAAAATTGAACCTTTACGAAATGAAGAATCGCACATTAACGCTGGAATTGGTATGTTGACAAAAACCTTCTGATTTATGTTCTTTAGTGTTTCAATTTATCTCCTCTCCCTTGGAAGAATCACTCATTAACATCTGATTAATGTGAATTATAAAGTTTCAAATATTTTTTTAAATGACACATTTGAAGATCCCATTTGGAGCAAATTTATTCTGGAATGGAAGTGACTTTCCCGGCTTTTGGTCTAATAATGCTCTAATTCCAATTTGGGATACCTAAGTTGTATATCAAAATTCGTCGTCAATTAATTCTTCTAAAAACTATAACAGAATCAACTATGATTTGCGATTGGATCCAATCCTCCATCAAAATTCCTTGAATATGCAAGCCACTCCAAAATTTTACCAGAACAATCTAAGAACTTCCATTGTACAAAAATTCCTTTGAATCTCTTCTAGTTTTGCAATTTTCTTAATAAAAGGAATCAATTCCTTTACAGTAACCATTCGAATCGCCATTGTTACCTTCGAAATGTGGTTTCTGAAGTAAGAGATCCCCAAATCAGGAAAAAAATCATCTAGTGGGTGAATCCAGAGAACTATCTTTTCTAAGATGCATGGTTAACAATGATATTAAAAAAAGGGTAGAAGGAGCAAGAGAAAGGAAACATAGAAAGAAATGAACAGAATAAGAGGAAAATAGAAAATAAACTGATATGAGAGAAAGGATAATAGCTACACAGCATTATTTAATTGGTCTTATATTAAAAGTTGATCCACGTTATAATTCAAAATGATTTAAACCTAGTGTTGTGCATTAACTGACTCGAAATATCAGGTAAATGACTATAATAGAAAATAAGAAACAAATTTATATACGATAATGAGCATAAACAAAATTATGTATCAAATTGAAATAATATTGATATACCATGGATTGAAATTAACCCGTCAAATGAATGCACAAATATACAAATAAATAACAATATGCGGCCAATCGACCAACTAATCGGCATCAAATTAAAATCATAATGGCAAGATCAAAAATAAGTGGACGCTTATGTCATCAGCGTGCATGATATTATCATTATAGATTATTAGTTTTATTTGAAGACACGTATAACATGTATAAATAAAAGCATGTTCAAATTGGATTGTCAAATTTAAACGAGTTCGAGCTGAATTTTATATGTTAGCTAAATTTTTTACGAGTTCGAGTTAAGTTTTAGCTTGATTTCGACTTAAAATTTTGGTCGAGCTCATCTTATATGTTAAATTAGGACTGGAACGTGATTCCACGCGTTAATTCTCTGACTGAAGTTATCTCCTGACGCTCCTCTTGCTCGGAATCAATGGTTCCTGCAAGACGAAAACCGTTGCTATGGGAACTAGCCGTGTGACCGGCGTAGCCTCTCCGATACTTAAGTTAGATCGGATTTAAGTGAGGAGGCAAGGAGTAATTTTTGTGAATTTAGAATACGTACCTTTGCGTGATGACCAAAGGCACTTTTATACTTCATGAACGTCTTCTAGTTTGATCCAAAGATGTGAATCCACCAGAGTTCTAGCTTGAGTGAATATTTATCTTGTCGATAAGATAAAGCTTATCTGAATTGAGAGTTCCAATTATTGATGTCTCTTTTGAATACTTAGACTTCTAATCGGACTCTATGCCTCTGAGGAGCCGAGGTCGTCCCAGGTGGACAAGCCGACTCAGCTTGGTGACCGCCTGTACTTTCCTCTGATATTTGGGGAAAGCTTGGTTTCTCCCTACTTTGGGGCGGACCAATCCGCCTGGATGAAGAACGGGGTTTTACCCTCAGGGCGGTTGAAAACCGCCTGGGTTGGTAGGAACATTCCTAATCTTATCGTTAATTCTCTCTATTCCAGGCAGATGTGATCCGCCTGGGGTCTTGCGTGGCTTGTACGCGTCTGTCAATATTTTACCTTGTTAACATAAAATATTGAGAATAAGTTATGATGGATTACCTGATGCGGAAATGGATATATTTGTGGACATTTCATGTTGCTTTAAAGGAGGACAAAGGAATGAAGTTGAAAGCATGTTAGAAGTTCGAGGTTCTAAAATAGAAATGAGTCGTCTTGCTGAAAAGGCTCTTATATCTATATCTTATGATAATCAGATAAATATGCATGACTTGATTCAACAAATGGCCAACGACATCATTTGTGAGGAAAAGATAACAAGCAAGCGTAGATGGCTGTGGGATCCTGAAGAAATTTACTTTCTGTTGACAAGGAAACTGGTAAGAATCAAGCATTTGAGCTGTTTGTTTCTGTTTTCTTTTGTTTTCTTTTTTTTGCATTTGCTTGTAAAATATATTTTTAATTGCTCTTTTATAGGAGACTTAAGCTGTTAGAGGTATATCACTGGATATGTCAAAAATTAAAAACATTGACCTGAGTCCTACAATATTTTAAAGATCGCATGATCTCGAATATCCCAATTTCTATGCTTCGAGATGTGATAAAGCTCAAGTAGGGTGTCCCTCAAAGCCTTGATTATCTCCCTGAACAGCTCATGTATCTCTTTAGGCATCGATAACCTTCCAAATCACTCCCTTTGACCAGTTTTTAGATGGAGAAACTCGTAAAATTAGACATGAGTCACAGCCAGCTTGACAACTAAGGAATGGATTTCCGGTAGCTATACTTTAAGATGCAAAGTAATTTTAGTTTTTTGTCATTTCGATACTAACACTCAAGTTGCTTGTGCAGAACCTTCCAAATCTTAAAAGGAAATCTTTCTGGGAGTACAAAGTTGGTCAAAGTTCTGGACTTGTCTACAGCCTCCAATCTCGAGTTATTATATCTTAATAGGTGTACAAGTTTGTGTGAGATTTCGTCTTTGAAATATTTGAGCAAACTTGTTGAACTACGGCTTGGTTATTGCTCAAGGCTAGATAGTCTTCCAAACGATATTTTCAACCTCAAAAGACTTACGCAACTAGATGTCTCTTATTGTGAAGATATACATGGGCTGCCACTGAATTTTTAGAACTTAGAATCTCTGAAAAAACTTATGGCAGGAAGAAGCGGTCTCAAAGAACTTCCTGAAAGCTTTTGCAATTTGAGAAAACTTAGAATATTAGACGTCCATGTATGTGTAAGTCTACATAGACTGCCACAGAACATCGGAAATTTAACAGTCTCTTTGGGTAATCTCATATTGTAAAAGTGGCCTAAAAGAACTCCCTGAATCTGAAAGTTTGTGATATATTAGATGTGAGTAAGTTTGTAGATTTACATGGATTGCCACAAAACATCAGGAATTTAAAATCTTTGCAGGATCTCCATGTCGCAGGAAGTGGCATAAATGAGGTACCATCCTCCATAAAAAAATCTTAGGATATTACATGAATTAATTAAAATTGTCTGGGTATAAAGGTCTGAAACTCCCACATTTCGCAGAAGATTTTCCCGTCTTTATAAGATTGCTCTAACCAACTGCGGCATTTCAGAAATTCCAATTGGTATTTTCTGTGTGACGTCTTTGAAACATTTATTTTTAGGCGGAAACATACCTGAAAGAATCCAACACCTTTTAACTGCCAGAAACTGAAGTATTTACCTGAAAGCATCCAACACCTTTTGAAGCTGAAACATCTATCTTTAAAGGGCTGCAAGAATCTGAAATACTTACCACCTGAAAGCATCACACTGCCTCCTCTGGCTGGCTGTCGGGATTTGAGGGACTGCACCTTTCTTGACCAGAACCAATGTTCCAAATATATGGACCTTTTAGTACTGCCATATGCTGAGGTATGCTTTTGTTCCTTATTTACACATTTTAAATGATAGTTTCATATTCATAGAAGAATAACTAGGATAGCGATAGATATTTGTTATTATAAAATCGTTCAATCTTAGGATTTTCATATGTTTTGTTCTAGTAGCATACTAGTATATTCAAAGACCTGAAAAGATGAAACATAAAAATGGTTTTGGATCTTCGTTGTCAGCTTTCTCATTCAGGCCGTCTCAAAAATTTACGAGGCCTAGGCCCTCATAATAAAAAGACTAATTAATTGAATTACAAGAATTTTCATTACGATAAAATACTGAGCAATTTTGTCATAAAATTATTGTTACAAAATCAATTGACATATTAAATGGCAAGCAAAATCCTTAATCTATTCTATATGTGATTTGAACCTGAAACTTCTAGATTTCACAAGTTCCATTTTAACCATTAGGTCAAAATCTCATTCACATAATGAAACTATTTCTTGAAGCACATTTCTTTATTTACTTTATTAATTAAATTAATATTGAGTATTTAATGTATTCATGAAAAATTAGGTAAAGAAATATTGAGTCTTCAATAAAAAAAATAGATAATACATAAATAGGAAAATGAAAATTAAGAAAATGAGGAAAATGTGAGAAGAAATGAGAAAAAGTTTAATAATTACTTAAATTAATTAAATTAATGTCGAGTATTTTTTGTATTGATGAAAATTAATATAATAGTAAAGGAATTGAAAATAAAAAAAATTAAGAAAATGAGAAAAATGAAAGAAAAAGCGGGAAAATGTAAAAGAATGTAAAACCGCAAACTTGGGCTCCCAAGGTTTCGAACACAGGAGAGCGGGCTATGGAACCTAATCACTCAACCACCAAAACAAGCATTGTCTCTATTACCTTTTCCTCATTTAATTTTATTACTCTTTTATTTTTTATTTATAATTATATAAAACCCGAAACATTTCGTTGCCCCTTCATGCTCGGGGGCCCTGAGCGGTCGCTCCTCCTGTTCCTGCTAATGGCCGGCCCTGTTCTCATTCCAACTACTCTAGGATTCGCTTTTTCATGAGCTTATGTTTTATGGCTATGTTGTTATAGATAGGACAATATTTGGTGTTCAATGTTAAGTGAATTTCATGGATGACTCTGGGCTTTGTTTTGGTGCAGAAGACAATTTCATGGATGACTCTGGGCTTTGTTTTGGTGCAGAAGACAATTACATATATTATGTTTCAAGTGAGACTATTCAATCAAAACTGTTTGAATATGCATCAGTTATCATTTTGTTATTAGCCTGATCTATTTTACCAAGTCTTTTGGAGTTTATTTAGAGAGTTGTTACTAATTTTTAGCTATTTAGTTCCTATAGTTTCTGCTTTTCAGTTTATTAATCATTGTATTTAAAGAATGGTTCCTACCATCAATATTCATCAATTTCATTCTTTCAACTAGTTTTACTCTTTGTTTCTCTTTAATAAACTAACAAATTGGTAATCAGAGCTTTTTTTCTAGGGACATGTGAGTGAGCCAAATAAACCTATCAAACAACTTTAGCTTTCTTGACTCATGTTGTAAATGGATTCTGAACAACCAATTACAGCATTAGCTCCACCAATGTTTAATGGTGATAATTATAATTTTTGGGCAGCCAGAATGGAAGCTCACCTAGAGGTGAATGACCTATGGGATGCTGTAGAAGAGGACTACAAAGTTCCTCCATTACCTCCAAATCCATCGATGGTGCAGATAAAGAATCACAAGGAGAAGAAATCAAGAAAGTCGAAGGCAAGAGCTATCTTGTTTGCTACTGTTTCATAAGAGATTTTTACAAGGATCATGAATCAAAAATCGCCATTTGCTGTTCGAAACTTCCTTAAAGCTAAATATGAAGGAGATGAAAAAGTTAAAGGAATACAAGTGTTGAATCTGATTCGTGAGTTCGAGATGAAGCAAATGAAGGAGTAAAAAACAATCAAGGAGTATACTGATAAGCTTCTTAGCATTTCTAATACAATAAGGTTGTTTGGTTTTGAATTTTTTGATTCTAGAATTACTCAGAAAATACTCTTAACTCTTCCTGAAATATTCAATGCTACTATATCCTCCACGGAGAGTAGTAAAGATCTATCAAAAATTACATTGGCAGAATTGAATAATGCTTTGCAGGCTCAAGAATAAAGAAGGTTGATGAGAAGTGAAAGGTCTGTGGCATGCAATCATGCAATTCACGCAACATGGGATGCAGTCCTGTATTTTTATTTGTCATTTTATGCTCAAGATAGAATGAATCGAACTAATTATAGATTCAGCTAGTTTAGTTATTTTTTCTTGCATTAGTGGCGTCTAAAGTCTGTCTTAGATGGTCGGCCTCTTATTTTCTTATTTGACTCTTTGATTTTTCTTTCATTATTTAATAAAATTTTAGGGGGGTTTTTTAAGAATGGGGAAGGGCAAAGTCCCCCCATGGTGTGGCAATCCTATTTCACCCTTCGGGTGGTGTTAAGTAAGCGGTGGCTCACTTAGGGATGTACGTCACCCTCGCTCTTTTCTTCCTATCCCTAAATTCAAAAAATATCTCTGGAAGGTGCATTGCAAGCAAAGATGCAAATTAATCAAGGAGAGTAAGATAGGAAGAAGAGTTTCAAAAAGAATTCTAGCCAACAACAAAAGAGAAAAGAGAGAATATCCCCCTTGTTGACATTGTGAGAGATTTGGCCATCCTACTTTCAAACGTTGGAAAAAGACATGATGTGATGTGTGGGAAGTGCAACAAGCTTGAGCACCATGAAAAATTATGTATAAGTGATTTTCAACAGATTGATGTTGCACAAACAAAAATTGAACAAGATGAAGAGGAGCAACTATTTGTAGCATCTTTCTCTAAAAAAAGGTAGCTCAAGCGATTGTTGGCTCGTAGACAGCGAATGCACCAATCACATTACCAGCGATGTAGAGCTTTTTTTAGAGAGTTAGAAATGTCACAGCAGTCCAAAGTCAGAATTGGTAATGGTAACTACATACTTGCCAAAGGGAAAGGAGTTATTGCAATTTAAAGTTGCACATATACTAAATCAATTTATGATGTTATGTATATACCTGACATTGATCAAAATTTACTAGGGTTTGGCATCTAGTTAAGAAGGGATTCAAAGTTTTTTTTAATGGAAGTAGTGTACAATCAAGGACTCTCATAGCAATGATGTGTTAAAGATTAAAATGAGAGGCAAGAGTTTCTCGCTTAACCCGATGGAGGAGGATAAGTCGTTTATGCAGCGGCCTTGACTATGGCATAAAAGTTTGGGTCATTTCCATCATGGAGCAATTTTGAATATACAAAAGAAGTGTTTGGCTCATGGTTTTCCTTGCATTGAGCTTGATTTACCGTGTTGTAAAGCGTGTTAATTCGATAAACAAGTAAGACTTCCTTTCCAACATGGAGAATGGAAAGCTACTGATAAGTTGCAGCTGATTCATACAGATGTAGCTGGACCTCACAAAACTCCTTCACTCAATGGGAGTGAGTATTACATCATATTCATTAATGACTACACAAGATTTTGTTGGATCTATTTTCTCAAGTTCAAATCAGAAGTTGCAGGTGTCTTCTTCAAATTCAAAAATTGGATTGAGAATCAAAGTGGTTGTAAAATTCAAGTGTTGCATTCAGACAACGGCAAAGAGTACACCTCCAATGAATTCGATAAGTTATGTAAAGAGGTTAGAATTGAGCATCAACTTCCAACCCCCTACACTCCATAACAAAATGGGGTCAACGAACGAAAGAATAGAACAATAATGGAAATGGCTACATGTACGCTTCATGAGAAGGATCTATCAAAAGAATATTGGGTTGAAGTTGCAAATACATCAGTATTTCTACTCAATAGACTTCCTACAAAGGCATTGGGTGGAAAAACACCTTTTGAAGCATGGTATGTTTTAACCCCCTAATAAAAAATTTGAAAGTATTTGGGTGTTTGTGTTTTTCTCAAGTTCCACAGATGAAGCAAGATAAGTTGGACAAAAGAGCTGAGCCGGGCATTTTTGTTGAATACTGCTTGACATCTAAAGTTTATAGAATTTTTCAACCTGACACAAGAAAAATTCTAATAAGCAAAGATGTAATTTTATGGATAGTGATAAGTGGGATTTCAACAATAAAGAAAAATAACAATGCGATGATTTGAGCCAAGAGATGGTGATTGACGATCCTCCAGTACTTGGCACCAGATCACTTGTTGATGTATGTATGTATGTATGTATGTATGTATGTATGAATGTATGTATGTATGTATGTATGTATGTATGTATGTATGTATGTATGTATGTGTGTGTGTGTGTGTGCATGTGTGTGTGTATGTGTGTATGTGTATGTATGTATGTATGTGTGTATGTGTGTGTGTATGTATATATCTAAATTTATGTATGTATGTATATGTATGTATCTATGTATGTGTGTATGCATGTATGTGTATGTGTGTGTGTGTGTATGCATGTATGTACATATATGTATATATCATTTGCAGTAAGCTTGAGTTTATTCAACAATTTAAGAAAGATATGATGCAAGATTTTGAAATGACTGATCTTGGAGAAATGTCATACTTTCTTAGAATGGAAATTAAGCAGAGTGAAGGTGAAATTTTCATTTGTCAACATAAATATACAAAGGAAATCTTGAGGAAGTTTAACATGGATAACTGCAAAAGTGTATCTACACCTATGTGCTAAAAGGAGAAGCTTTGCAGTGATGATGGAAGTAAAAAAGTGGATGAGTCACACTATAGAAGTCCGATTGGCTATTTATCGTACCTCATAGCAACAAGACTTGATAAATTATTTGTTGTAAGTGTTCTTTCAAGGTTTTTGAATTTTGCTAATGAGTCTCATCTTATTGCTGCAAAAAGAGTTCTTCGATATGTCAAGGGAACATCAAGTTATGGAGTTTAGTTCTGTTCTTCAATGAATTTCCAGTTACGAGGTTACTCTGATAGTGATTGGGGTGGATTGTTCGATGATAAGAAGAGCACATCAGGTTTCTATTTTAGTTTTGGATCAGGAATGTTCAACTAGAGTTCAAAGAAGTAAGAGACTATAGCACCATAAACTGCTGAAGTGGAATTTATAGCGGCTACAGCAGCAGTTAATCAAGCTCTGTAGCTGCGATAAATTCTTAGTGATTAAAACTTCGAGCAAAAGTCAAGCTTTGAGATTATGGTGGATAATTTAAGCAGCAATAGCCATCTTTAATAATCCAATATTTCATGGAAAAATAAAGCATTTCAACATTAAACTTTTCTTCATCAGAGATGTTCAAAAAGATGGTGCAGTACAACTCAAGCATTGCAAGACTGAAGATCATCTTGCATATATATTTACAAAACCACTTTCATTGAGTAGGTTTGAAGATTTAAGAAAAAAACTTGGAGTTGTACCTACTGATGCAAGGAGGAGTTTTTGAATATGCATCAATTATCATTTTGTTATTAGCTTGATCTGTTTTACCAACTTTTTAGGAGTTTGTTTAGAGATATAGTTGTTACTGAATTTTAGCTAGTTAGTTCATATATTTTATGCTTTTCAGTTTATTAATCGGTGTATTTAAAGAATAGTTCCTTCAATCAATATTAGGGTCTGTTTGGTATTGCTTTTCAAGCTGCTGTCCCAATAAGTTGCTCTCACAAACTTTTTATATAACTGCATATTTTGACTTTGAACAACACATTTTAGTTCTTCATACTACTTAATTAGAAATTGTCTGACTTGTTTTTTCCAAAATAAATTCTGCTGGTTATAGGAAAAGCTTGAAAATGGAGCTTTTCGGAAAAGCAGTTTGGGAAAGCACAGCCAAACTGGCCTTTAATCAATTTCATTCTCTCAATAATAAACTAACAAAAACACATATTTTCTCAACACTTTGTTTTTTGAAGCGACAACTTTGTAAAGGGTAGAAGTTCATAGCAGAGTTCCAATTCGAATGTGTGAGTGTGATGGAAAATCGACACTCTCCTTGGTCCAAGGATGGGATAGTTTGTTAGTATCATATTATTATGTATGTAATTGTTAAGTATAAATTGTGTAAGGGTCTCTGTTGCTCTCGAAAATAGCACACCTAGCAAGTATACTAGTGTTAAATTGTAAAGTGGCAAGCAAGAGTATCGTATCCACAGGGAGGTCTTTATGTCAGCTTGTCCTTTTCATGATAAATGGGCTAGTGAGTTAAAATTCGGTTTTCTTGAAATTGGGGGTTGTTGTTTAACAATATAAAATTGATTT
>CATIWQ010170549.1:0-26062 GCA_949673415.1 Euphorbia schlechtendalii | reverse complement strand
CTCCCCCGATCTGTTTCTGTAAATACAGCTAGAGGGAGAAAGGGGATACATCTCAGGTGCACAACTCTCTATGCTCTCTTGCTTGATCCCAAATAGATCGGATTTTGAATTATTTGGAATTTTGTGATTGTCGTTCCCATCTAATCATATTCGATACTTTGTGTTCGTTTTTAGAACAACGGTATGAGAAAGTGTAGTTTATATCAAATTCTGAATAAATGATGTAAACTACTTATATTTTTGCATGAAATTCCTAGATTCCTTAGCGATCTCTATCGAGTTCTTCTTGTCATTTGTATTTGCAAATCTAGTTTATTGATAATTTATTCTTTTTTCACTGGACAGATTTTAATTAATTTTCCAGTGTTCAGTAGAATTGCACTGTCGATCTCTCAACTCTAGTCCTGAAGGATTGACAAGGTTATAAAGATATGAAGAACGGTGAACGCATTGCTAATATTGCTTTAGCAGGTTTGATTTTCGCTTTTCTTTTTGAATTTAACTTGTGACTTACTGTGTTTTATGTAATAATGCTATATATGTAATGTTGTATATTGATTCCATAAGAAGTCTGAAATTTTCTTATGAATTTGATGTCTGCTTTTCATTTTAAATTTTTGTCGTGGTGCTTTCTCACGCGAGTAACCAGTTTTCCTTATAAATGAAATGGACGCTGGAACTGGAAATGATATTTTAAGAAATATAGGAAGCAGAACTTCAGTAACCTGTGCATGATAAATGTGGTATGCATTTTTATATGCAAATTATCATTGGAAATAAGCTACAGCAGGAAGAAATGAAGTTTTTCATTTTGAAGATATCTTTATAGTTCAGGGATCTAATGCGATGCCATTGATACATTGGATTTGTATTTTGAGAATTGATACCCAAATTTTAAGAAATAAGTTTCCAGGTTGATTGATCCCTATGTTGATTTTCTTATGATAATCTGTGTAAATAGTTCTCCTGAGATATTAATACTCGCACTGCTTGACTTGGAAATGTGTTTAATAGACTTTACTCAATGTGCTTAAGAAATTTGCATGTGTTGTCTATTTTGAATTTTGATCCATTTATTACTTCTTTGTTCTGATTTTAAAATTGATAGCAATCATAGCATCCACTGAGCCTTTTTTTCTGGCAGGAGGTTATATATTTCTTGTTTTATTTATTTGATGTATGCATTTTGTTTTTGCTGTCAGGCTTGGGGAGTTTATATCTTTATTCTTCATCTTTTGTTTTGTACCATTCTTATGGTTTTAAAATGCAGGTTTGACATTGGCACCACTTGTTGTGAAGGTAGATCCAAATTTAAATGTCATCTTAACGGCATGTCTCACAGTTTATGTTGGATGTTTCCGATCTGTGAAACCAACTCCACCTACAGTGAGTGTTACAAGTGCTATTGTTCATTCTTTATTGTTATTTCTGTAGTTCAGTCTACTTTGATGACAGCTGTTAAATTGTTGTTTACAATCTTTCAGGAGACAATGTCCAAAGAACATGCAATGCGTTTCCCATTTGTTGGGAGTGCAATGTTGTTATCTCTATTCTTACTCTTCAAGTTTCTCTCCAAAGACCTGGTTAATGCTGTATTGACCTGCTACTTTTTCATGCTCGGAATCATCGCTCTTTCGTATGTAATTTCCGTATGGTTTATTGAACTGTTTACATGATATTTGATAGCGCTCATATATATTAGTTTGTATTAAGTATTCTTATACTAAATACTGTTAGGATTAATTTTACTATCATCGTTGCTGCTACAGTTGTTTACCTATGTTATCAATATTGTATATTTTGGCCATTATTTCAAGATATATCCTTTATTTTTCAGGGCAACATTATTACCAGCTATCAAACGATATTTGCCGAACAATTGGAATGATGATCTTATTACTTGGCGCTTCCCATATTTTCGTTGTATGTGACAATTTTATATTTTTTTACGTGTGTGTGTGTTCTTAGAATGTTTTTGAAGTAGATTTTCCAGTTTACATGGTGTCTTACCCTCCGCCTTTTCGTTTCCAAGTCCTTGTGTTCTCGGAAATTTCTATTCTTCTGGCTATACTTCTGATTTTGGTTGTGCAAGTAATTTTCCTGAGCCATTGAAAAATCACAATTATGAATCTGTTCAAAATATTATAATTCCGTATTGTAATGTGTATGGTTTTATAATGGAACACTTTTTTTGCTTGGTAAATGAAAAAATACATTTAATTATTTTTTTGTCTTGGTTGTGTTACCAAAAAGATTATTGTATTGGCTATATGCATATGTATGGTCCAATCCTATATGAATGAATGCAAGTTTTGTGTTTGTTTTCCATTTCTCCTGTTTGAATTGTCAGCATGCTCTGGTGTCATATTTGTTTGACATAGAGTGCAAATATCTATGTAAAGAGTCGAAACCTGCAATCTGATCTGAAGGACTCAATTGAGATTAAGATGCCTATTATCAAATGAGTTCTATTTTCATTTTTCTCCTCTGTCATTAGTGTGTTGTTTAAGGCGTTAATATCCTGCTAGAAAGTAACTATTCTAGATCTAGTTGACATCATTGTTCTACTATGCAGAATGATTATATTTCCTTGCACTTTCTTACACAGCATTGGAGATTGAGTTCACTAAATCTCAGATTATAGCTGCTATTCCTGGGACCTTTTTTTGTGCTTGGTATGCTTCCAAGAAGCATTGGCTGGCTAACAATGTTTTGGGTTTGGCTTTCTGCATTCAGGTCTGGCACTATTCCAAAGAAATCTTGCAATTATTCATTTGATTGTTATGCTCTCTTTCTCTTGCGTGTTTCTTTCTTTTCCCTATTATACTTTCTGATAAACATAGTAGAGCTGGCTCCATGTGACCGATAAGTCACAAGCTTGAGTCATAGAATCAGCCACTGACATTTGCGTAAAATTCACCCCTCAGGGTATGACCTTTTTCCAGACCCTTCATGAGTGCGGGATGCTTCTTGCACCGGGCTACCCTTTATTGAATTCTTAAGTAACATTGGCATAAAAAAAATGAATTTTATGGATATCCATATTATCAAGCTATAGGTGGCTCTATTTAGCCAGATTAGCTTTGAAAGTTTTGTTTACACATTTTTTGTTCCCTCATCTTGTTGCGTTTGCCAAATACCCTTCTAACACCTGCATGTTCTTGCTTGATTTTTCATTTTCTACTCCTTTTGTGGTTATTGACTAGTTACGGTATTGTGGGTCATATTTTATATTAACATCGGCGGTACACATGAAATTGTTTTGTTGACTGTTGAGGTAGAAATGGTTGTTTGGTAGTGCATGATGACTCAGGATTTACATTTTTTAACTTTCAGGGAATTGAAATGCTTTCTCTTGGCTCTTTCAAGACTGGTGTCATCCTACTGGTAAGAAGTTGCGGATAAGTCACTCTTTATACTCAATGTTATATTTCTGTCAGCAGTGATAATTATAGTAAAAAAACATTTCTTTAACTTAAAATAAATTGCCTGTTATCTGTGTTTTTATATAATTGAGATGTAAAATATTTATTTTGGCCTGAATGGGATCTATTGAATGAAATTAATTAAAAGTAGTTAAAGGCGCATCAAGGCCTGATCATATGCCTTGAGTGGCTCAAGGCTTGATCTTGCGCCTTGAGTGCGCCTCAGATGCGCCTAGGCTCTAGGATCAGTCTTGCGCCTTGAGTGAGCCTCGGACGCGCCTAGGCTCAAGGCCCGATCTTGCACCTTGAGTGCGCCTTGTGCCCTTGACTACTATGATTAATTAATCATATCTTATGCTCTGCCAATTAATTTCTGAAGATGAATCTTTTATTTGTTGAACTTCACTATGGTTGCATGGTTATATGCATCCAATTTATCAGTTTTCTGATCTGTTTGGTCTACTTAATTGTACCCATTATTAGGATCTTCTGTACTTTTGGTAGCACTGGCACCAAAATCCTACACCCACTAAATCTCCTGTCAAAAACATTTTGATTCGTTTAGTTTTCCCGTCTTCTTGTCACTCCTGGGACCACTTTCTTTATATTGGTATTGTTCTGTATAATTTTGCAACATTGGATTTTACATGCCAAAATGCAGGGGTGTAATTTGAAAGGGTAAGAAATAGTTTTGCAAAAACATTACTTAAAGAGATAGTCAAATGATGTTGAAGGATTTTTGTCTGTGTTAAAGTGCTTTTAATAATTACGTTGTGTCTTTGTTACAGGCAGGACTCTTTGTATATGATATTTTCTGGGTTTTCTTCACTCCTGTGATGGTCAGTGTAGCAAAATCTTTTGATGCTCCTATAAAGGTTAGTTACCGGTTCATGAAAATTTTGTTTGCAGGTTTACAGTGAGTTTAGTTTAGCATTTACACTTCTAATTATGCTACCACGTAATTTTTCTGTAGCTTTTGTTCCCAACAGGAAATGCTTCTCGACCCTTTTCGATGCTCGGTCTTGGTGATATTGTAATCCCTGGTAACTTGCTAAGAATTTGGGTTCATATGTGCGATCTTATTCACGTGGATAACAGCAATGACTGGTAGTGTGATATCTTGTCAGGTATTTTTGTAGCGTTGGCATTGAGGTTTGATGCCTCTAGAGGAAAAGAGAGCCAGTACTTCAAGAGTGCTTTTGTGGGATACACATTTGGTGTTGTCCTTACAATTGTTGTCATGAACTGGTTCAAGGCTGCTCAGGTTCCTTTTTCATATTTGTCTTCAGCTTTATTTTTAATTTTAGCGATTAATGTTAAAATTTGTATGATTAATGGATGTGTGGTGTGTTTTCAGCCGGCACTTTTGTATATTGTGCCGGCTGCAATAGGTTGTTTAGCAGTTCATGTGTTGTGGAATGGCGAAGTCAAACAGGTGTGTTCCTCAACTTGTTATAAATATGGTTTGATTTGCTGAAGTAGTGTGGATATGTTTTCCTTTCATTTTTTCTTTTGTAATGATTTTTCTCTTTTTTTTTTGGCATTTGCAGTTGATGGAGTTCGATGAATCTAAGCTGACAAAGGATAGTGGGGAATCCAACGCTGCAAAAAAGGTGGAGTAAGTGGACGAATGGGATAAAACAATTAAATTATACTGTTCTCCTTTTCAGATCAATCAACTAACTTTGCACACTTTTGTGTAACAGATTTTGGAATTAAGCAAAAATAATAGAATCATTAGCTTAATATTTTTTTTTTGTTTTTTGCAAAATTTCAATAGGAGGATGGATTGGTTCATATTTTTCGGTAGACCTGTTAAAGTTTTTTCTAGGTGCTTTTGCTATTCTACGCAAATGCGGTGTTGAAATGTATTTATTGAGTTGGTGAGGATGGCGCAACAATATAATGCAAGGAAACTAATAAAAAAACAAACAAAATTATTAATCATTCCAACTGAAAATAGCTTTAGTGATATTGAGGTGGGTTGAACCAACAACCTTAATAGGGACAGAGAATTGAATGCCCGTTGGGCGTGTCAGCCTCAGTTTTTTTAATCTATGAGCGAAAATGAAGTTGCAACCAAAAAGGTGCTAGCTGGGAGCTTACAATCGTGTAAAAAAGCAGAGCTTGGCACATGAGGGTAAAGATTCCCAAATAACAACTAAGAACCAAGCTCAAGTCGACCTTCGTCTTCAAGTGAGGGAAGCTCAACTTTCTTAATGCGATGATCATTTGAGGCTAGTGAAAGTATTCTCCGCTGCCTGAAATACGACCACTTCACCCGCGAACAACAAATCCAAAACTGCCACACCACACCTAAAGGCTAAAGAGACCGCTAATCTATACTTTTGTATGCCATGTTAGAGTGCCACTACATTGGGCAACATTGCACACACACTAATGAAGGATAAGAATGTCATTACAAATATCACCAATAATTGGAGTCGCAAGTGTTTGAAGCGGCAGCACATCTAAAAAATCTTCCGCCCCGCTATTTTGTTTTAAACTCTGTTTCTCATTAAAATTTTATTAACAGTATCTGTTTCTTTATTTTTTACTGAGAGACAGTTGGGAACATGATAATTGATTGGGTTTTTTACATTAATCTTGAAAAATCGATGTGATTCTTGATCTTAACATTAAAATATTAACATGTAGGTTGAATTTTAATTGTTTTTAACTTCACCAGCATATATTAAAATCTTAATGTTAGAAATAAAAACGTATATCATTAAAATTTTTCCCTCGCATTACATACGGACAACAGGAAATTATATTAAGGACCGGATTCATGTATGTCTATCTAAAAAATAATATAATAATAGAAAAATAAAACATAAATTGAATTTTAAAACACATGATAAACATGCATGAATCCGGTCCTCAATATAATTTTCCTACAAACAACCTGCACTCTAGTGGACCCTACTTCCTCCTCGTTACAACCGATTCCAGCTGATTTATCCTCCCCACGTGGCGCCACCACTTTCTGCCGTCTCCCCAAATGTGGAATATATAATACTAACGGCACTTACGTCATTTTTCATTGGCCATTATAATTTCAAAAATGAAAATATATTGACATCAGTCAAAATAAAACCCCGGTATGATATCCAGACCGTTCGAACATTCCCATCCAACGGCATCCAACGGGCTAAATTAAATTGGGAGGGAAGTTACCTTGGCCGTACGATCTCCCTCCCTAGGCATATTTTTTCTTTATATAATCGACTCCCTTTCCCTTTTCTGCACTGCAGTCAGACGCTACTTCACTTCGCCTCACTCGGCCGGATCTCCAGAATTTCCAAATTTTCTCCGCCGTTTGTCTGGTTAGATTTTTAATTCTCAGATCTTCTTATGATGCATTTCTTCAATTTTTTTAATTTTAATTCAAATGCTGTGCTCAAATTCTGCGTGTAATTGATTTTACTTATCTATTGAATGTTGCTAGCATCCATACGTTTCGAATTTGAGTCTTTCAGTTTGAGAAATTGCTTGAATGTATTTCAATTTGCTAAATCAGTTCATTAGTCAGAAGTTGCCATGAATTTCAATCAATCGGTTTCGGGGAATGGAGATCTGACATTATCTTGTTTCCAGAGGCCCGAAGATGAGAGAAATCCTTCACGTTCAAGGTGGTCAATGCGGAAACCAGATCGGATCTAAGTTCTGGGAGGTGGTTTGTGACGAGCACGGCATCGATCCAACTGGACGTTACACTGGATCCTCTGATGTGCAATTAGAGCGTGTCAATGTGTATTACAATGAGGCTTCCTGCGGGCGATTTGTCCCTCGAGCTGTGCTTATGGATCTTGAGCCTGGTACCATGGATAGTGTGAGAACTAGTCCTTATGGTCAGATCTTTAGGCCTGACAATTTTGTGTTTGGTCAGTCTGGTGCTGGAAATAACTGGGCTAAAGGACACTACACTGAGGGAGCTGAGCTTATTGATGCTGTTCTAGATGTTGTTAGAAAGGAGGCTGAGAATTGCGACTGTCTTCAAGGTATGTGCTTAATATCTTCTCTCATTTGAATAATCACACTCACTAGTTTTATTGGTTGATTGAACTGAAGCTTGAGTTTACTGATTGTACTATATCTGATTGCATGAATACTGTAGTTTCTGAAGCCAAAAGAAAGGAATGTGAGGTTTTCCTTAATTTTGGGCGTTTTTGTTTATGTAGGTTTTCAAGTTTGCCACTCCCTCGGTGGTGGAACTGGTTCTGGGATGGGAACTCTCTTGATTTCTAAGATCAGAGAGGAATACCCTGACAGGATGATGCTTACTTTCTCTGTCTTCCCATCACCAAAGGTTTCAGATACTGTTGTTGAGCCGTACAATGCCACCTTGTCTGTACATCAATTGGTTGAGAATGCTGATGAATGCATGGTGTTGGACAATGAAGCCTTGTACGATATCTGTTTCAGGACTCTCAAATTGACTACTCCCAGCTGTAAGTGCAGAATTTTGGTCTCATCCAATATGTTGTGGTTTCTAGTTCTCTGTTTTCCATTAGTTGATTAAAAAAAGTAGGGTGGTTTTTATGGGAGTCTTGTACTAGAGAACCGGCTTGTTGAACTTATTATTATTACTACCATATGTACTTTCATGGAATTTCTTTCTACTTATGCTACATAATGCTGTAGGATATATCTTGAGAATTTTGAGTGTTCTTACATGATTGAGAGCTACACAACTACCCATCTCTTCAGTTTGTAAATTTGATACTATAGTTGCTCAATCAGATAATCTGTATTTGAAATAGCTCAAAATATTTAGTCGAGCCCTTTTGACGGAGCATCCAATTTCTCTATGATTTGTACTTATTGGCAGAAACATATTTTGATTTCACAATATAGATCAAGGTCTATGGCCATTGTTTTCCTGCTAGATAAGATAACCATAGAGATTAAAAAGTCTCGTTACTATTGGGTAGTTTTTTATGCATAGGATTTCCTTGTTGTATAGTAGAATGTATTTTATTTGTTGATGAACATTATCTTTGCTAAATTTTTATACTGTTTCCGCTTCAAGAAGATAGATTTCCTTTTAGTTTGGTACCTCTATTTTATAGCTATCCAACTTTAGTTGGACTAGTTCACTATTGCTTCATATTTATGTTTGTATTAACGCAGAAGAATAACATTAATTTGGCATTGTTAATATTGCACAGTTGGTGATCTGAACCATTTGATCTCTGCAACCATGAGTGGGGTAACATGCTGCCTACGATTCCCCGGGCAACTCAACTCTGATCTTAGGAAGCTTGCTGTGAATCTCATCCCTTTCCCCAGACTTCATTTCTTCATGGTTGGATTTGCTCCACTAACATCACGTGGCTCCCAGCAGTATCGTGCCCTTACGGTTCCCGAGCTTACCCAGCAAATGTGGGATTCCAAGAACATGATGTGCGCTGCAGACCCGCGACACGGCCGATACCTGACAGCCTCAGCCATGTTCAGGGGCAAAATGAGCACGAAAGAAGTGGACGAACAAATGATCAACGTCCAAAACAAGAACTCCTCCTACTTTGTGGAATGGATTCCCAACAACGTGAAGTCGAGCGTTTGCGACATTCCTCCAAAGGGACTTTCTATGTCCTCAACATTCATCGGAAACTCGACCTCGATCCAAGAAATGTTTAGGCGCGTGAGCGAGCAATTCACGGCTATGTTCAGGAGAAAGGCTTTCCTGCATTGGTACACTGGGGAAGGAATGGATGAGATGGAGTTCACTGAGGCGGAAAGCAACATGAATGATCTCGTCTCGGAATATCAGCAATATCAGGATGCTACAGCGGATGAGGAGCTGGATTACGAGGAAGAAGAGGAAGCAGATGCTGATGATATGTAATGAAATGTGGTGTGACTCAGCTGTGGTTTTTCAACAGCATATATGAGTATTTTTGTGTTGAAATTAAATATGCCTGTAATGGAGTTTGAAGCTATATGTGATAGTGGTTTGGGAGATGAAAGTTGTTGTATCTTTATCATATAATTTGATATTGTTGCTTTGCTTTGCTCTCATTTATATTCTCTGCCTATAAGATTATGCAGTTTTCAATTTGAAAACATTTCAATGATGTTTATAACTAGTATGACTTTGGTGCACCTATAATTCAGACCATATTCTCTTGGACATAAAAGCATATAAATTCAGCTCATGCACAGTAATTTAATAAGTTATTGGTTGGATGGTTTACTTATATTTAGAAATTGTTGGTGCTTATTCTTAGTATATGTTAATTGTCATGTGATTAGGTATTTGAATTGCTAAAAGAAACAAGCCAGATCCGACATTGAAGGGAAAATCTAAATTTGTTAGATGGTCAATTACAATTTACCATATGAAGTTTTTGTCCTTCAATTGCAAATTTAAATAATGTGGGGGCATTAACTTAACTGTTTTCTGTATACATATCCAGATGTGCCTTTAGCTTTTGATACATTGCGTCTCATCTGCATCTATTTCAGTTTAGAAGCAAATCTAACACTATTTCAAAACAATTTTATAATGTGTCCTAAATCACAAATTCAGTCGTCTAAATTACATATGATTAGACCCCAGAGAAGGGGGAATTTTTAATTTGAGCTTATACTTACATATATAGAGAATAAACAATCCAAGTAAAAAGACATTTTTTATAACAGATTTCAAAAAGTTTAATTTTTCTGTGATTGATATAATCTACACTCAATCAATCTACTATGAATTGCATTTTTTCCTGTTAAGTTCTTAAATCAAGCAGTCAATGTAGTTTTTTTTTTAATTTTTCAACAAAAATGGGGAAATAAAAAAGGATTAAAATTGAACTTTAAACTACACAATTATTAGTATTAGTTGGAAAGACAAGTTCAAGCCAGCTATGATCACATGTCATAGTCAAGTGCCAGTGCTACCGACTATCTAATTTGGGTCACTTCACTCTTCTTTATTCACTCACACAAATAAATTTCATATACTACAACTATTGATCAAATAATTAAAGATTGATTGCTTGTTCAGTGTGGCTACTTAAATAATAAATTACTTTCACCTTGATTAGCCTAACTAATCTAGCCCATCTTGTTTGTCAACTAGGCTCAATGTCTTTTCACATACTAAAATGTCAATTTATCCTTTTTTTAAATTATTTCTTTTCAAATATATTTTTACTTTTTATTAATTTTGAAATAAATCTCTGTTAGCATTTTTACTTGTAAGACAGAATAGGATGAATTACATATTGTATTGAATCAAACCAGCCTCAGCTTGTTGTACATGTTTACAGATTCGCTACATTCCGCTCATCATAGGCGCTTAGTTGTAGCTTATTATTGCCTTATAAGTTATAAATTATAATGACCATATCATACAATTTCAAAAAATTTCTTCGAGATTAGAAATGGATTACGATACCTTTACTCGGACAAAGTTAAAGCAATTGAGATTATACAAGTGTAAGAGAATCAGAATATACAAGAGGGAGAGAATTTACATATGTTTGTGAATTAGAGATGAACTTGCATTTCATTGTTTATAATAATATGACAGAGACACGACTGAAATATGAGCTTATAGCTATAAAAATATTTGTTGTATATGCAGTTTCAATTGCATGTCATGATATATTACAACAACTTGGACATATCAGAGTATTTATCCCTTATATGCGCAACCCTGTTTTGCTTTTACATAGAGTTGTAACTCAATCTAAGCATGGTGTACCATTGCCTTTTGTCAAGGCAGCCGCTTAGGCGGAATTTTTTGAAACACCGTTACGATTTTACATAATCAGATGGTTAAGCGAAAAGTATCGCTAAAGATCAAAAAAATGTCATCAAATTTTAGAAAGTTTGCTACATGAATTATAAAAAAGTACCAATTAAACATAGTCTGATTGGTACATTCATAAAATTGGTGGGGTGATCAGGGTTTGAATCCTTGCACCTGCAATTGTTTTAACAAAATAATGAATTACAAAAAAATTTATGCATTGATTAAATTTATTATTCTAATTCATTAATAAATATTAAAAATTTTAAAATACTAATCCATTTTGTCCCGATTAATCTTCTAAATCTTTGAATGTTTTAATCGCCCGACTAGCATCTAATACCTTTTAAAACACCGATCATAGTTGATAATTGTGTACAACAAAATAGCTTGATTAATATATTATTTAGTTTTAAATGATTGATAAAATTTGTAACAACCATCTGCAATTCATTGGTTACAGCTCAAAGATGAGTGATAAAAATACGTAATATCTTTTGACTACATAATATTTAGTAAAAATGTAGCAACCAAATTGTATAATTTCAACAATCCAGCTACATATTTGAAAAAAAGTGAGTAGTCCAATATATTAAAAAAATCAACAACCATGCACGGTCTGAATTGATCAAGTAATAATGGTGCAACCAACTATTCTATTCACTTACTTATCAGTCAACTAGCTTTAATCATTCTTAATATGTCCATATCAGGTTAAATTTTTTAATTTTTTTTAAAAAGTCCGTTACTATTTTTGTTTAGAAATACATAGTAATGAAAGTAAATTTCAATTTGAGATAGGTTTGCCTACTTGTGTGGGATTGTAAACGAGTCGAGCTGTGTTCGAACATTTGTTGTTCAAGCTTTGTTCGTTAAATTTTTAACGAACTCAAACCGAGTTCGAGCTTAGGCCAAATCGATTCTGAGCTGAATTCGAGCTTGGTCAAACTGAACCCGAGCAGAGTTTAAATCGAGCTTAGTCGAGTTTTTTTATCGAGCTTAGCCGAGCTTTAACCAGACATATTAATTAAATTTTTGACAAACTCAAGTCGAGTTTTGAACTTAAAATTATGTTTTGACTATGTAAAATTTATATATATTTATAATTATTTAATCTCTTAAAAATACTAAAATTTTACGCTATACACACACATTTGTATACTTATTTTTTATTACATACTTATAATTTACAAGATACTTATTATATTTGTATTTGCGGACATGTTTACGAACCTTTTAACGAACTTATTCGCGAGTAGTTCACAAGTATTTCAGCGAGCTGCATACTGAACATGTTCGCGAGCTTTCGAGCCGATTACCCCATTGTTCAAGCTTTGTTCGTTTATTACAACGAACATAAACTTTTATTCACGATCAAGCTCGTTTATGAACGAGCCAAACTCGAACAAGCTTTAACCGAACCGAACATCGTACTATTCACGTGTAGCTATGTTCATTTACATTACTAGGTGTAATAGCAATTTGAGCAACCAAAGTTTAATATGTGGAAGTATAAATTTATTTGGTCTTAAATTAAGACTGGATATTAACCTTTTTTTGAATGAAACTAAGACTAGATATTAACTTAGATTTTCAAAGTTATATTTCAAATTCAAGTAGTACAAAATAACATATGTTAACATAATCTGTTTCATGTTGGCAAGTAGAGTTTTTAGACAAAATGTAAATGAAATTAATATCTAAGTTTTAGTAAGATTCAAATTGATATTAGAAAACGAACTAAATTGATCCATTACAAAGAAAAGGACATAATAATAATAATAATAATAATAATAATAATAATAACAATAATAATAATAAAGTAAATAAAAGTAGAGGAAAGGCTATATATAAGAGAGAGAGAGAGAGAGAGAGAGAGAGAGACACAAAGTGGCAATCTCATCAGCATATCCTCTTTTATCAGCAAAACAAAAAACAGAGAAAGTGAAGAACATCGAGTACATAAGAGTAAATTGAGGATGAAAGAGGTGAAGTTAATTGAAGTAGTGCTATTGTGTTTAGTTGTAATTAGAGGTGTTGAAGGATACAAGAACTACACAGTTGGTGAATCGTCGGGTTGGTACGATCAAACTGAGAAACCAAATCTCAATTATCAGAAATGGGCCGATTCCAAAAATTTCTCTTTGGGCGATTTCCTCTGTATGTTTCCCTATTCTTCTCCTCTGGCTCTACATATGTTGTTTGTTCATGTTTTGTTTTCTGCCTCAATAAGAACCTTACAACTGCTATTTCTTCTATATTACTGTCATGACCTTTTTCCATTGGCAATCACACAATTCAAAATTTCTCATCAGTTTTTTATCATTTTCTTATCCTTTTTTCTATGGTTGTATAATTTATGAAATAGATAAAACTTCACACATGGATAAGAAAGAATATGGATAACAAAGCATTTATTTTGCTTTTTTCCTACGGTGGATTGTTCTTTCTTTGTTGAAGGGAAACGAATAATTTTACTTCTCTTCATCATCATAATACTGCCAGTTTCCAGTGCTCTTTGATCAAGTGGGATCACTATTTTTAACGGCAGAAAAAAATCTCTCATTTTGTTTTTATCTTATTTGAAAGTATAGGCATATTATGTTTTTGAATTTTTCAAATTATATTTGCATAAAATAGAAAATATCAACATGCCCATTTTACCTTCAAAATAACCAACACTTGTTAGGATATTCATAACCAATTAATGCAACTCCCTTATAAATAATATAATTTTAGAGGAATTAAAATTTGCCTCTCAATCTATTGTTAATTTTTCTATAGTTATATTTGATGTTGTTGTACGATAAGGTGAAATTTGGAATTTGAAAATATAGCGATGATAGGTTGCAAACTGGGGCATGTGATTTTATTTTAATTATCACATAGAAAAGTGCTGATATTATTATTAGGATAATGCATTATAGGGATATGCTAAGAGTAAGTGAAGAGTAAAGGTGGGTTAAGTACAGTTTGATAGAAATGAAATGAAAAGGCAAAAGAGTCGGTGCCTTCACATGTTACAGGAATTCAAAGATAACATGTCATGTGCTTTGTCCTGGAAATTCATTATTATATGCATATTATTGAGTGAAAAAAAGGCAAGTATATGTTTTCCAAAATTAAATATCTAAATTGCTTTATTGTCACACTGTTACCTGTCAACACTTTATTGGCGTAACGAATAGGAGAAAACAGTTTATTCATAGTTGAATTCGGTTCAATTCAAAACATTTACAAGCGTACAGTTAATAGTTTCATTATTAAAAAAGGAACCTTATATTTACTTGTTCATTGTAGAACTAAACCGACTTCTCTTAGAAAATTTGAACCCATTTGTTAACATGATTTTTTTGGCGTGAATGCAGTGTTCAACACCAATACCAATCATTCAGTTGTTCAAACATACAATGTGACGGTATACCAACTATGTGATTATGATGGTGGGGAAGGAAATGATACTATAGAATGGTCAAATTTAGATCCATCAAACACAGCTACACAAGCCGTTACAGTTGCAGTTCCTTTGTTAAAGGAAGGTACTACATACTTTTTCTCAAGTGATTATGATGGCGATCAATGCAAAAATGGTATGCGCTTCAAAATCAAAGTCACTCACGGTAAAGGATTGCCTGAAAGTTTGAAAAGTCCAGAAGACCAGGCACCTGCCCCAAATAGCCCGGATGTCTCTGGCGATGACGTTGTGCCAGACACTATTGTGCCGGCCAGTTTTGATCATCCTCAAAATGTGAGTGATGAAGAAGATAAGGATGACTCAGCATCTGTATCATTGCATTTGAAGTTGGTACAAGGTAAATTCAATGGGATGTTGATGTTGTTTGGAATAATGTGTTGCTTGTATTTGTGAGTTGTTGGGGACTATTAATATTCATTTATTATATTTTGTAAGTGATATGTTAGTACCTTTAGAAGCCAAAAATATCTTTGCAAAATGAGTGTACAAGTTTTCTATATACATGATAATAATAAAGTTTCCTATTTATTTTTTACATAAGAAGATCAGTTACATTTGTTACATTAAAATATACTATTCCAAAAATTTAGTATAGTTATCAATAACATTAGATTAAAGTTTCTTTCAGTAAAGGAGATTTTACAAAATAACATATGGTATATTGACCCTCATAATTTAACTATAAATTCAGGCAAAACTTATTTGAATACTTGAATCTTTCATCGAATTCTCAATTAGTTTCCTACTAATACTTTACCCCAAATTGGTATTATTGTGAAAGTGTATAATACAATTTAAATGTTGTTATATCAATTCCTACCATTTTTTCATTCACCAAATCTCATTTTATTGCAACATCTACAGTATTTTTACTTTAACCATATTCCCCATTTCAGATACCCATAAAGTAAAAATATTTTATTATTATTATTATTATATTAATTTTTTACACCAATTCTATTCTAATTGTTATTCAAAAAGTAAGAATAAGAATAAAATAATCAAAAGTAAAAAATTATATGATTAAATAATCATTCCCAAGTTCCCTATATAAGGGAATACCATTTTAAAAATATATTGTACAGAGAATGGTTGGAAATATACATGCCCTAAAACAAACAAGCCCATCAATTTACAACACGGTTATAAAACTATATCAATTCGAAGTTTAACTTTTAGTTCAAAATAAAATAGAAGCCTTAGTGATCAATAATAACAAATAACTCCACACAAACAATACATGAGAGTTGAGAGACTAGAAGCCTAATAATCTATTTTGTTTAAATGACAAACAACTGGAATTTCCCCTTTAAACTTGCATCTCCAGCAAACCATAACCGTTCTAAAAATTGCCTAATGATCTACTTTGGTTCATGTGAATGATAATGCGAGCAAACTTGCATCTAAACTGGCATTTAAAAAGTACCAGATAAAAACATTATAGAAAAAAATCACTGACCCGTGAATGAATCACTAGACTAACTTAACTTTGACCAAAAAAACTATGGATCAAGTGGCAAGAGATATTAAGCAATGAAGATAACTAAGTGTTCTCTCAGCAAGACTTGTATAAGGCATAGATTCACAAGACATTACTAAATCCTTGACAATATTTCAACCTCGTTCACTTTGCTTGCTGCTCACATAATATGATCATAATTCATAAGCATGCATAAGGTGACAAGGCTCAGGTAAGATGTTTTAACCCTCTAATTCACGGCTAAGTAGAGATTTCTTCACTAGATCTTGGACCATTTTCCAAGGCAGGACGAATCATATACTCAAGTTCCTTTACAATATGTGACTTAACATGAAAACCCACCCAGTTATTGCAAGGGTCCCTCCTATACTCTTTTCGATGAACACATGTGACATACACATAACGCAATGCAGTCGAGATAGACAAGACTAAATAACAGAAAATCCCTTAAAATTTTGAAATAATGTACATCGAATCTTCAGTTACTAGCGTTAAACATCTAAACCGAATACGCTGTTAAAAATAAGGAGCCTAAGAACTGTTAATTTAGGATATTTCTCTATTTAGCACACACACTTGAATACATCTTCAAGCAGAGGGCAATTTATATAATACCACAGGCAGTGAATGCAAAAGTATCCTCCACTGTCAATATCCACAAATCTACAAAAAGCAATTTTCATACATACCCAATCACTTGCTTAGAAATACTCTAATAATATCGAAATTTTTTATCAGAATTCCAAATATCTGAATCCAAAACCCATTCAAGAAGGGAGTAGTATCCAATCCGGCAATATTTTAATTCTCTTCCTAACCTGATGGATGCAAAAAAGAAAAAGCACACTGTCTCCTGCACCTCCTCCAACCTAGGAAAATATTCTTTGAAATCAATAGTAGATGTTGACCAATACAGAAGAGAATATCTTCCCAAGCACAACGACTTCCACAACTCCATCCAGTAGAACTCATATTTGGAATCCAACAATATAAGGTGCCTCACAAAACTTGGAATTTATAACCTCACTATTCAAGATAGACACAAAACTGCAACTCGAGCATGACCTAGTATCAACTGTATCATTGAGTTATATACCTTTACCATTTGAAATAAGTTTATATTGGCCATAAGCATCTCTCATTAAACTACAGTAAAGTGCATTACCTAGGTCAACCGTGCCTAAATAGTTAGAAATTCCTATAAGGCAAAAACCAAAAAAAATTTCACCACAATACTTGCTTAAGCCCCTCTTATTTGATTTGGCAATAACCTTAAGCAATTTTGGTCAATCTAGCGGACTAGCCCCCAGCTAACCAAATTTCACGCATATCTACCATTTTTCGACGAGACAGCAAACGATAACATCAACAACCCATTCTCACTGAACCAAGCAAAAGCATAAAGGCAAAAATCACATAGTTATAAAATCAATACCATCAAGAATTACACTGCAATTTGAAAAAAAAAGAGGGCATAACACCCTAATTTTTCTGATACAAAATTTCTTATCTAGGATGCAGTTGAATTAAAGGGATTACATTTACTTATCTTTAGTAGAAACTCCATATTTCTCCTGCATCCTAGCAATTTCGTCTTCCTTCTTCTTCTGATCAAACTTCTTACTCATCTTAGCCTGCTGATAGTATAAAACGATGAGATAACGATTGGCGACGTTGAAACCGGACAAATGATCTACGGCAGTTTTGGCGTCGTAGATGTCCTCATAGACGACAAAGGCAGTCCCTCTAGTGTCCTTGTTTGTCCCAATACGGATTTGGCGAATAGCCCCGTACTTGCCAA
The DNA here is from genome assembly GCA_949673415.1 of Euphorbia schlechtendalii. Taxonomy (NCBI): domain Eukaryota; kingdom Viridiplantae; phylum Streptophyta; class Magnoliopsida; order Malpighiales; family Euphorbiaceae; genus Euphorbia; species Euphorbia schlechtendalii. The sequence continues at coordinate 8,125 of CATIWQ010170549.1, read as the reverse complement.
AAATATCGTACATCTCTTCACTAGATATGTTGAAAGGAAGGTTGCGAACGTAGAGGACTCGGTTGACCTCCGGTGGCAACCTGGTATTACCCTTGCGGAGACTCATCGCCATGGCTGCTGAAAGTAAGGAAAGCTTTTTCGGCGAATTGAAGAAAACAAGACTCGACTGTTTGCGGTTTGTTTTAGGGAAGCGGTTATATGGATCATTCCGTAATTTACCAAACAGTTTTTGTTGGGCCTAATATTTGGGCTTCTGGTACTGGCCCAGTGGGCCTACAAGCCCATTCTACTTTGTAGCCGCAATAGGAGGATCACCGGCAAACGCCAAAACGTGTGTCTAAATTTGGGAACAGATTTTAAATTAGCCAAATACATGCATTTATCACTAACTAATTAATGATGTTGGCAAAGATATTTTCATTGTGCTGGCAAAGAAATAAGAACCACTGTTATCCAAGGAAAGCAACAAATTAGTTGGGTTAATTATATATAGATATAGTTGGATAGCAATGAACAGGGTTTGGTAAGGAAAGACATTTTACATTTGACATTTTTATTTTGTAAAACAAAATCATCAATCTGCCTTCCTGATCTTCTTGCCCATAATGGAAAAGCAAGAGGTAATTCTACTTTCGATTTATTTGAAATTTGCAGCTATTTTTTTTTATCACGCAAAAGTTAAAAGTGTATCCACATTTGACTTCTAATTTATTGCAACCGGGGTAGATTGGGTCTGATTTGGAATTTAAGGAAAATGTAGGGAGCAGGATGGATGTCTGTCCCTCAATTCGGAGGGTGGGAATCAAAGGGACCAGGAGCCACTGATTATTCAATGGTGTTTTCAAGAGCTAGAGCTAATAAGAAACAACAAAAAACTGAACTCAAACAATCTGATCTTCTTAATGACAATGATTTCATTAACCCTACTGCTAATCTTCCTCCTCCCCCTGTACACCCTCACCCCAACGATGATTCTGTTACCGTAAGTTCCATAAATTGTATTATGAACAGGGTCCTTTTTAATTTATACTCTACTTGTAGTTTGGTTTCTAATCACTTATTATTTAATTGCTGTGCAGAAGAAAAAGAAGATATTGACATACATTAATTGTTGTATCAAGCCTTAATTTCGAGGAGACATTATTAAGTTAATTTTAATGTTAGAAAAGGGCCTCCTGTAAATTTGCAGCTGATGTATGTTTGTCAATGAAAATATCTTTTCATTGTTATTACTACTATATATAAATACGAAGTTTTTCCCTTTTTAATTGCAATAAATTTTTGAAAGTGCTTGATATCAGTTTTAAGCTGGTTAATTCAAAATTACAGTCTCGGTTGATAATGATTATTATTTAGACAGTAAATTACCATTAATTTTGTATAGATATAGAATAAAAGTTGCAATGAATTTGGTTAAATTAAAATTTCGAGGACAACCAAAATCATGCAACTTGGGTTAAGATATAAGAACATGGAAAACTTAATTGGATATTTTTTTGGAAATCAAGCGGTAGTTATGAATGCTTGAATATTGTTATTAAACAATTGTTTAGGAATAATGATGGATTAGAAAATGAGTGGAGCAACAAATTGAATAGAGTTGATAGGTTTTGATGGATGAGATGGTTCGACTTTAAGGGACAAATCATAAACATAAAAGATTTGTTGTAGAACATACAATATGCTTAAAGCAAGTTAATACTTAATAGTACGATGGATTTAGTTTTTAGTGGTAAGTAAGCGTTAAGACACCTTATGTTAAAATCTTTCTAAATTTATTCAGCTCCATCATCTATGGAACCCATTAACCAATAATATTATTTAGACAAAGATATAGAAAAAGAAAGTTCTTTTAAAGTAGGAAACAAATAAGAAATAGTTAGTGAGTGGGCATGATAATGATCATGAACAATTCCAAAAAGAACAATTTACTATTTATTAATACAAAACCTAAATCACTATTGATATTTGTGATGAAAAAGAGCTTTTCAAAAATTTCGATGTAGGTAATAGGAGAGAAAACAAATCATCGAAATAAAAAAAGAACATAAAGATATTCATAACAATAAATAAATTGGCGGAGACAAATAATAAATACAACAATCTTGTGACCAATCAAACAATGAATCGTAATTGTACTATTTTGTCTTTTTCAGTTTTTTTTTTTTTGTAAGCACTCACTGGTATTTAAGCTACTTGTGTAAACAGTAAATATCTCCATATTTTGTCATTTTGGAATATGAATTTTTTTTGCAATGAAAGCTGAGGAGGTAAGTTATGAGAATAGTTGGTAAGACCAGAACTCATATGCAGCAGTAAATATGAAATAAAGTCCAACTTCGTAAAATAAATTTTTCCTAGCAATCAGCTTCATAGATTTATTCAGTGTGAAATGTTAATAGAAGTTAAAAAGATAAAAAAGCATACTAAAATCAATAGAGGAAATAGGAAAATCTCCTTGAATATAGGAACATGGAAATCATGAAATCTAGCAAGAAAAAAGCAAGTTGGGTAATAGGTTGGTTGGCAAAGGGATGGCATATACTAGTATTTTATTATCTAGCATGTGGGATCACAAATTATTTAACTAAAGGCTGCAAATTACACATGTAAACTCACAATAGGCTGAGAAGTTTTTTTAGAACCTCTTGTGAAATTTCAAATTTGTAGACTTCCTTGCTGGCTTAAACAGTTAGTTATATAATCTAATTACTGTTGGATGTTATTTAACTGTGTGTTTTTCTTTCTGCATTTACTTTAACCATTACTATTTATTTCATGTTCTCAACCCCACCATTTCTCCCAATTTCACATTGTGTGTAATTGTTAGTTTGTTCTTGTACAAGATCTTGAATTTTGTTTTTGGGGATGCCATTCCTAAGCTGACCTCAATATCTGTGTTTCTACGTTTAAAAAACTTTTAATTAACCCATAAAGTTGTGATTTTTAGAGAGATTTGGGCCTTTGAATCTAGACATTGGATTTTCCAAGTGTCAGAGACCCAATTCAAGATCTGAAGTACCCCACTCTCAACCATCTGTTTATTAGCCTATTTCATCAGCTGGGTTCATTCAATTTGTTCCATATCCTCCTCTCTTCTTAGGACTGCTGTTTTGGCTGTCTCTGCCGTTTTGTGTAACTTGATTCTCGTTTTTGGTTAGTTTTACCAAAGTAAATTTGTTCCTTGAAGAAAAAGATTGAAAGATAGAGATAGTGATAGTGATTGAGAAGTTGAGATTGTACATTTTACTGGGGGAACCCACTATTTGGGTTTTGGTGGGTTTTCTCTCGAAACCAATAAGAACCCATTTCTTGAAAGGTATTTTCTTGTATAATTTTGTTGAAAGATCCCACCTTTTAATATTTTTAAGTTGGGTTTGATATTTTTTTTGTTGAAGAAGAAGCTGGGTCTTCTTTTTTGCACTATCTCTGTAATTCTATAATTGGTTACTCTTTCTTCCATTGTGGACAATTTATAATCCTATGCCGAACTTGAGGTTGACCCCTATATAGAAATTTCCATTTCCTATTTCCTTTTTGATAAAATAATTAGTATATATTTTAGTTCAAAATGTTCCTTTACTTGTTCATTCCATGTTTCTCCTTCTTGTTTCTAAAGTCCCTCTCTCTCAACCCACTTCCTTCATGGGCTGCTGAGGTTAGATTATTGCCATTCTGGGTTTGGCAAGACTTGTTTCTTTTCACTTGTTCTGGGTCAATCAAAGATACCCTTTTCACAGCTTCAAAAATGTCCTTGAAAAAAGTGGCTATACCTCTTTCTTCTTCTTCTTCTTCTTCTTGTGTGTCAAAAATGATGGATTTAGAGGAGAATCATGAAGAAAAGATGCCAATTTTAGACTTGCCAGAGTTAGCCTTGGAATGCATACTAGAAAAGCTACCTCCAGAAGGACTTTGTAGTATGGCACTGGTTTGTTCTTCTTTGAGAGAGAGATGTATGAGTGACCATTTATGGGAGAGGCATATGAAGCAAAAATGGGGTAAACTTATTGGTCCAGCAGCATATAAAGAGTGGCAACTTCTCATAGCTTCAAGTAAGCAAATAAATACTTACAATAAACAAGGCAGACCAAAAGGTTTGATGAAGCTTTTATCAATTGTGTGGCCTCTTCCTTGGATTAATTCAAATCACAACAAAAACACCAACAGCAACAGTATTATACTTGTTGATTCTGTTATGTCCTGTTTCCTTGCTCTTGAATCCGGCAAGTTTTGGTTCCCTGCCCAAGTCTACAACCGTGAGGTATGCTCTAATTTATTGTACCAAAACTTTGATTATTTGTATGTTGAATATATGATGTTTAATGTGTTGTTTTTGCTGTTAATATGTAGAATGGTCATGTTGGGTTTCTGTTGTCATGTTATGATGCCGAGCTTAGTTATGATCCACATAGTGATACATTCCACGCCAGGTAAAAATCAATAGCGAAATTCTATATGTTTGTTTAAGTCATTGTTAGAAGGAATTATTAATACCGAAATTCGATGTTTGTTGTATAGATATCCTCCACATGGGATAAGAGCAAAAGCAATAGAAGATGGAGTTCCATGGGATAGGCTAAGAGCTCCACCTAATGATACATCTCCTCACCATCTCCATTTCTCTGATTGCTTAAATGAGTTAACCCCTGGTGACCATATTGAAATTCAGTGGAGAAGAACCAAAGAATTCCCTCATGGTTTGTTCTTTAATTTTGTTAATTTTGAATAGAGCAAGGACCAATTGGCATATTTAACATATTCTTTTCTTATGAATTGCAGGATGGTGGTATGGTGTTGTAGGCCACTTGGAGTCATGTGGTGGAAATGAAAACTATTGCAGATGTCATAAAAGTGGTTAGTTTGTTCATTCTCAACTCCCATGCTTTATGTTGCTACTTGTAGTTTGATTGCTTGGGATTAAATTGGATTATTATTGCCGTTGATTGTGATTAAATTTATCAACTCAGTAGAAACCACATTGAAGCAATAATTGATACTCCTATGATATGAGGTGTTGAAAATGAAGAAGTGGACCACTCCAGTGAATGGAATGGTCCCAAAACGAAAATTACACAATTGAAGCTATACTATCACCAACATGCTCATCATGCCAATCACATTTTGTCTCTCTTTTGTTTGCTATTTTGGAATCTTTCCCTTTTCCGGGGACCTTCAAAATTATTTCTTGTTCCCTTCAATATCTTCAATTTCAAACACTATTGGTCAAACGTTACTTTCAATATTGTAACATTGAAAAACAAACAAAAAAAAAAAGTTAACAATTTATCTTGCATCATTGCACATGTCATGCCCACGCTACTTGCTGCCATTCAAATTGATAATTATTTCTGGTATGCCATATAGCTGCAAATTCTTCATTTTTAACCAACTTTTTTTCGTGTCCAATCTCCAATACTTCAAGATTTATTGAGAAAAATGTTGAGGTAAAAAATGAAAACTAATGAGGAAAAAATGGTAAACAGAAATGGTGGTGTTGGAGTTTCATCAATACAGCAGAGGATCGAGGTGGAGAAGTACAGTTATTAATAGGAAAAATCACAGAGAGGAAGGCAATGAAGCTGACGGTTTTTATGGTGGCATTAGAAAGCTGGACTCCATTTATGAGATTTCCAGGTGGAAGCAGCTTTGGCCTACTGACTTTTTGGAATAGTTATTTAACTAATTAGTTTTATTATAAACTATTACTGTTGTAAAAGTTAAGAAATAGGATTGATGAATCCTGAATCAGTTGTAACGCAGTTTTAATCCTGATTTTTAGGCCGGTTCATAGTTTTTTCATGGTATGGTGTGGTATGGTTCTAACTTAAATTCATTTGTTTGGTTGTACGGTTTTTTCATGGTACGGTTTTTTCATGATTCAAAGAACCGTGGAAATAGAATCACGGATTTGGTGGTTCTCTTTTAAATTAAATTAAATTTTAAAAAAATCATATCATGTCATATTATCCATCCGTACATAAAATTTTAAAAAAATTACACCGTACCATGCCATACCGTATTTTAATGAATCACGACGAATTATTATCCAAATAAAGCTGTAGTGCATGCAGGAATTATAAATCGAGTGATAATTTTATCCCAATTTTGCCATTTTTGCTGTTCTTGCAAACATTACTTAACCCCTCGGTTCTTCAACCTCATTGGGCTTGTTCGTGGCCCATTAGGCTTAACTATCTTAGTTGGCATTGATAATATATTAGTGGAACTGAATGTAAACAAATTTCACGCATCTCTTCCATTCATCACCATAAACTCTTCGTAAACAGTCGCCTTTGGACATTTTATTTAAATCAGAAATCCTTATGTTTCATATTTCTTAATAAAACAATTAATAAGATTAGAAAATTATTAATTTACTTTTAATGTATTAATGTTTCAATCAAAACATTTCATTTAATACAATGGAATAAATAAGGGAATACATGGAAGAAAAATGAAAAAAATTTATGAAATTTTGAAATGGATTACTATTCTAACTAAACGGGGAGTAGTTAATAGTTGAGAAAAATGGAGTTTCAATTGCATCATCTTTCCCTCGCAAAACAAATTGTTTTATTGTTGTGAAATTTGGTGCTCATGAGGTTCCATGAGTGAGCATGCGTGAAAACGATCCTAACCAACTACAATTCATGTTAACAAACCTTTTGATGATGCACGATGCCATTGATTGTAATTGTTAGATTTTATTTCCTGATTTAAATGTCACATGATGTATCTATTTGAAAAGTACATTTAATCCCTAGATTTGAACAAATAAAATTTTATTGCATTATTAATTAGGATTTAAACTCAAAATATTTTGATTGCTATTTTCGTTGTTGCGAAAAGTGGAAGAGGTGATGCAAGTAACAAAATTGACTGTTGTTACTGAAGAATTAGAGGCATATATATTAGAAGTGATGATATTTATCACCCCTTTTTACACTTACCGTCCCGCATTATAATTTTTATGCCCTTCATATTTATTTATTAAAAAAATAAGAAAGGTTGTTTATTACATTTACACTAATTTCCCCCTGAAATTATTTATTTACCCTTTATATTAATTATCTAAAAATTATATTTCATTCAAATAATTTTAAATGAAAAATTGATACATAAAATATTTGAAAAATACTAAATCTATTATTATTATTATTATTATTATTATTATTATTATTAGTAGTAGTAGTAATGAAAATACAAGTAAATGTTAAAAAATATATCTTGAGCTTATAATATATTGAATTTGAAAAGTCTTTCATATTCTTCGTTTACCATCACACAACTTTTCTTATTTATTAATATTATATTTCGTCTTTGAAACCACAATGTAGTACGGGGGGGATTAAAAAATTTACTTATGACCTAACCACAATGAAATATTTTGATTTTTAGTTTTGTTTTAGAATTTATGTTAATTTTAATTTTAAATTTATTTGTATTAGTATTTAATTAATTCTTTAGGTTTTTTATTTTATAAATATTTATATATTTAATTTTATTTACATTAAATATATTATTTATTTAATATAAAAAATAAATAAAGTTTAATTTTTTTTCATAAGGACATTTTCGTAATTTTAAAATGTAAGTGTAATATTAATTTTATTGATTATAAGAAGTCATTGTAAGAGATGGTTAAGTGTAAAAAACGAGCGGTAAACAAGGATCCGATATATTAATTAACCTACATATCGACTGATGTCCAAACTCAATTTCCTCCCAAACCCTATTTCTCTTAGGGGATTTTACGGCTTTGCCATATTAAGGCAAAAATATTTGGGCACCCTGCCATATTTTTAGATTCTCCTTTTTCTTATACCCGATCCCCCTTCAAAATTTCACAAACCAACTTTCACTCAATTTAATCTCAGCCTCTGCCAAAACCTAATTTGAAGTCTTCTTCCTCTTCGTTTCATTTTCAACCTTGCTCCATCCTCTCTTCTTCGTTTCAATCCTCATCCTCGGATAATGCATCTTGTAAATCCTTTTTTTGATGCTTTTTATTTTGCTTAAATCCAGTTTCTCTGATTCTTGGTTACTCATGTTTTTTCTTCCTCTTTTTCATGTAATTCTTTTCAATCTCCGGATTCACGATGATATCGCAAGTTACTTGCCGTAG